>JAURVB010009050.1:0-20742 GCA_033002965.1 Piper betle
ACCCTGCATGACCAAGGTTTCCAAATCTTGTATTATGTCTAAACCTTGTATACTTTCTGCTTGTTTAATAATATTTAAAATCCGTGACATTTGAATGAGTTGATACAGGCGTAAAGCAGCATCCACTCATCCGCCGAAAGAAGTTTTGGACATAATTTGATATCTAATCTAATAATAGCTCGATAAAATCTTTCGCTAACAGTTTATTACTCAAAAAAGTACTGTGATGGGTTAGGTTCAAATACCCACAATCCAAAGTAACCTTAGCCACTTTTTTTAGTGATAAGAACATATAGAATTTATTTATGTGGATTTTGAAGAAAAAAATATAAGAACATATAACATCTCCGTGTAGGCATCTTAAGCTGATGTTTGGCTATTGATGGGGAGCATGAAGAAGTGATCACGAGACTATTGATTAATTTCTCATGAATTTACAAGGACGGGAGGCCTTCAGAGAGCATAAGCCATACTAAAGCTTGAGTATGATAACAATCTGGTCAGCCTGGGCATGATTTCTACTTTCTCAAATCCAATTAAACTTACACCACCCTCTTTACCTGGGATACTCTCTCGATCAATTTCCCTGCAGAAATAAGGGATGTATATAGCGAGAGATCGGATTAATTATCAGGAAGATGGAACGTACATAGAGAGAGAGAGATTTCTACTTTCTCGTTTTGCTATCTTTTCTTTCGGTGTGCGTTCACATGCATCCCATACCCATACGGGCGTTTCTAGTAATTACTCTAAGATATAGTAATCTCGAAAGCAAATTATGGCAAAACTAATAATCACTTACTCATAGCCTAACATACCTTGTATATAATAAGTAATAAGTGTCTGTTGTAACTAATAATCTCTCGCAAAAAATAGGAGGAATAACTCAACAAGCACTACAAAAATAATCTTAAATCCAAAAAAAGGTGACTAAATTTCTAATTAGTTTGTTGAATTGGCAAATATATTTCATGATTAAACACATAAAAAATGTCAAACCGACCTATTTTACGTGCACATGCGAACTTATTAAAGAAAAAACTTGTCAATTACATAAAAGAAAATCATTTACACACTGCCAAAAATTTTCCTATTTTTTTCACCTTAGAGTTTAATTGACCCTAAAAATTTTGTCATAATCCAAGCGGTTAATTTAATAAGCCATCAAATTCTGGGCGGGACACGTAATATTATCTTAAATAAACAACAAACAAACAATGAATGCCGAGTCCGAATCCGAGCAGGAATTCATGTGTGGCGGACCCATCTGCCCCGAGTCCAGATTTTAGAGAGCTTCTTTTACTAGAAAAAAGGTCACTGGTCATGTATTTACGAAAATGGTGCTAGGTTTTACATAATTTGCGAATACGGATTCGCCGTCGACGGCCAGATATAGGTGCAGCGGCGAGCACCGGAACCCCGCCAGCCCCGTCCATTTGTCCTCTCTCTCTCTCTGCAGTCGCGGAATTATCGCTCTCCTTCCCTCTCTGCATCGCCCGCCTTTACATCCATCATCAAATCAGAGGGACATACCTGTGCAGATATCTCAATTCATCATTTTTGGGAGAATTAGGTCCAAAATTAGGGGTGGTAATGTTCGTTTAGTGTGTTTCAAAGGGATCTAGTTCGGATTCGTGTACTCCTTTTTCTTCTGTATACAGGTATCGTAGATAATTTTGGTTTATAGAATGCTTTACTATTGAATTATGTGTCAATGTCGAGTCTGGCTTGTTGTCTTTCTGCAATGATTCTTTTTAAGAAAATGTGTGTGGAAGTATATTACTTTTGCTTGTGCAAATATTATTCGTTTTAATTGCTGGCTGGGATGTTCTCGTCTTGTTTTAGTTTTGCATTCAGTAGTTTTATTTAGCTAATTGAGGCTAGATTGTTAGTGCACTTTGTCTTCTTGATTTCTATGAATCTACTGTGTAATTGGTGGAAGAAATCTTTGTCAATTGCTGACAATTTGATTTGGCTGCCAATTGATGAATCAGGCATTATGCCCATTTGTTTTTTGGTCTTTTCTTATTTAGTTATCTTAAGTTCATGTGTTCACTGCTCAAACATTGTTACCATCAGATGAATTCAGACCCCAACAATGGGTTTGGAGTAGCCCATGAAAGATGAACAAGGAGTTTGAAAGAGCATGTGGTGGAGAGCCAGAAATTTCCAAAATTTTGGGGTTTACTGGTCAAACAAATGCTCATATTAGAGGAAATGAGAACAAAGACAAGGAGAAGCCAATCGCAAGGAATGTCACCAGAGTGCTAGATGGGACAAATTCAGATCCTTGTGAAGGGATGCAGTTTTCTACTGCTGATGATGCATATTTTTTCTACAATGATTATGCTAGAAGAGTTGGGTTTGGAACATGCATCAAGACCAGCAGGCGTTCAAGAACTGATAGATCTTTAATACTTGTGGTGTTTGGGTGTTCAAAGCATGGATTTAAAAAGACAAGTGAAAATACAAAAAATCCCAGACCCAACACGAAGACCGATTGTAAGGCGCAAATGAAGTTGAAAAGAGTTGAAATAGGAAATTGGGTGGCTATTTTTGTGAATAATAAGCACAACCATGAACTTGTTCCTGAATCTTCACGCTTTATGCGCTCACACAAGAAAATGGTTATCCCTGAAAAGCAAACTGTGAGCATCATGGATGTTGCTCGGGTAGGAAAGAGAAAGAAAAGACTAAAGAACAGAAGATTAAGAAATGATGGGAGAAATCTTGATAACTCGGAAGTAGAGTTTTTAAGAGAAGGAAATTCTCAAAGTGGTGGGGAAAGCTTAGTGGGTAAAGAAGCAAGGAAAACTTTTCTGGGAGATGAAGAAGTTCAAGCTTTGTATGCCCATTTTTTGCGCATGAAATCATCTAATCCAACTTTTTTACGCAATAGACTTTGATCAGGATTCACGTCCAAGGTGTATTTTTTGGATTGATGGTAAATCCAAGACAGATTATTGTCGATTTGGTGATGTAGTTGCTTTTGACACCAGATATGTGATAAATAAGCACAAAATTCCACTTGCTACCTTTGTTGGGGTAAACCACCACGGTCAATCAGTTTTGCTTGGATGTGCCTTGATTAGGGAGGCGAGCACGGAAGTGTTTACATGGTTATTTAGAACTTGGCTTAGAGCAATGTGTGAACGATCTCCAATGGCCATACTTACTGATCAAGATTTAGCAATAAAAACAGCAGTTTTAGATATATTTCCTGAAATTTGTCATCGATTTTGCATATGGCATATAGTATACACATTAACTCAGAAGCTTGGTAACTTGTGCCAGGAGAGTCCATCCTTTCTGATTGATTTTAGAGAGTCTATCTTTAAGTGTTTAGATGTCAATGAATTTGAAGGAAAATGGTGGAAAATGCTGGAGATATATGGCCTTACGGATGATGGCTGGTTCTCATACCTTTATGAAAATCGTCAACAATGGGTTCCAGTATACATGAATGACTCTTTCTTTGCAGGGCTGTCTTCTCCTCAAGGTAATGAAAGCATATGCTCTTACTTTGATCCATATGTTAGCGAGGAGACATCCTTGAAGGATTTTCTGAGTCAATATGAACTAGTTATACAAAGTAGGTGTGAGAAGGAAGCAGAAGCTGACAATGAGACTGCTTGTAGGAATCCACCGTTGAAAACTACATCTCCTTTTGAAGCACAACTAGCATATGTTTACACTAGAGAAATATTTAAGAAGTTTCAAGTTGAGATCATGGCAATTCCTGCTTGTATCACTGTAAGTGCTGTACAGGAAGGTGATGCTGTAGTGTATATTGTGAGAGATCCAGAAGCAAAAATGGATGTTAAAGTTATGTGGATTCAGTTGAGAAGTACAGTATCTTGCCAGTGTCGTATTTGGGAGTTTCATGGCTTTCTTTGTAGACACTCTATGCTAGTCATGCTAATGTCTGGAGTATATATGATTCCTGCTCATTGCATTTTAAAACGGTGGACAATGGAGGGCAGGAATAGAGCTCAACTTGATAAACTTAATGTTAAAGTTGAAGGTGATAGGCCAAAATCAAGAGTTCAACGTTTTAATGCATTATGCCAGAGATTCATGAAATTTGCAGAGGAAAGTTGTTTTTCTGAAGAGAGCTACACTATTTCTCTGAATGCTCTTCGTGAAACAGTTGACAAAGTTGTTGAAAAAATTTACTTCAAAGGCATATCAAAGGTATGTAAGAGGTTTTCAAGGGGATTTACTATCTTGATCAGATATCTTGGATACCTTTGTTCTTTTCTCCCTTTAGAGAACATGCTTTTAGAGACTGGTATGATATTCTTACAGCTTGTTCTCTTTGTAGCTTCAAATTGTCAAAGGCAAGGATGATGCATCTGAATTTCATTTTATTATGCACTTTCAAAATACATGTTGAACATGTTAACTTGATCAATTGAGATAATTTTAATTTCTAAGATAATCTAGATATTTAGAGGAAGCCATTAAAATAAACAATATTACCTACTGTTAATATTTAGAGGAAGCCATTAAAATAAACAATATTACCTACTGTTAATATTAATGATATGCGCTAGTGCAAATGTTGGTGGCACTTAGTGGGTGATCCTTTCACAATGAAGGGAGTATCCTCTAGATGGAGGTTCAACAAATATTTTCTCCCAAAATGAGCCCAATAAGAATCAAGATAAACTTCTTTGGTGCGCAGAACTTTCTCTTTCTTAAAGGCTGGTTGATAATAGTTTATTCTGATTAATGTGGCCCCCATTGATGTAATGCTTTGTGATGGGCTTAGGGAGCCCGTGATGTTGGGATCTCCTAAAAGTTTGGTTGGGTGATATATAAAGCTGTCTGGCAGTAGTCTTTATATGGAAAAGAAATAATAGAGGAGTTGTTGATAAAAAGCAGTTGTTGATAGAGCAGTTGTTGATAAAAAATGACTTGGATGTACTGCAATTCTTTCGATATAGCTTGATTAATGTTGATTGTGCAATTGTAGTAACCCTTTGTGTGTCTTTGTTGTTGTAGAACTACTTAAAGAAAGCTCGGACAATTCAAATCAAAGAGAGGCGTGGAATGAGCCGAAGGATTGACACTCTATCTTCTGTATTTGCTTATGAATTAACTCATTCAAAATGTTAGATGTACGGTCAAAATGGCAAAGACTCATGAATCATGCACAATGCCTCAAGAAGTTGGATTGTTTGCCAAAAGGTCTAACAACTACCAGGTTTATCTAAAGAGTTGTACATAATAATATTTCAAATGAGGTGGGAGAGGCTCTAGAAAAGGTCACTCTGAATTACCTTCTTCTAAACCACACTTTACTTGTAGTATTTTCAACAATGTTGTATGCAAGCTGATAATCAGCCACTATTCAACAAGTTCTTGTGAAAACTGATTTCTAATATACTTTCTTTGATGTGAAGAAACATTTTGTCCTTGATAATGGAAAACTGAACGTCGAAAAAGTTGGCACCTTCAAGTAGCGAAAATTGATTGGGAAGTAAAGGGACAACGATTGAGAACACCAAAACTTCACATCCTTTCAAGTTTCAAGAGAGGTCGCTGTTATTGCCGTTGCTGAAAGCCAGCAGGTATGCCCACTATTCTGGCGGTAGAAGCAATCTTCTTCTTAGTTCCGATTCTTTTCCTCTTTTTTTCCATGAGTACTTGCTATGAAAATAAGAAGATTATATCAATGTGGGTGAGTGTAAGGTTGATATGTTATAGTTGTCTTCATGACATTAAATTGATTGTAACCATGGCTTTTATACATTTAAATGTTGATGTCGTCAATAATTGAAAGGAGCTCCAACTAGTTGGGATTGGGCGAGTGACAACCGCAGAAAAATTATAAACTGATATATGTTTTTGATTTCATCTGTTAGTGTTACCAAAATAATGATTAATTAATAATGATAATTAATTAAAGTAAAATAACATTTTTTTAATTATGTAAACTGTATAATTTAGTTTAATACTTCACAAACTGAACGGTGCAAACACTTTGCCAAAAAATAATGCATATGAGAACTCCATGATCAAATATTCTTGGCTGTGCAAATCAGCCTAGCCCACAAGCTTGATGCACAATAATAATAATAATAATAATAATAATAATAATAATAATAATAATAGTCTAAGTTAATAAGTTTTTTTATTTGATAACGAATCGGTATCATCACAGTAAAATGTAACGAGAAGTATCCTTAGGAACTCGATAAGCCATTAAAATAATCTAATACTTATATGAAGGAAATCTGGCCACATTGGTCCAAGAGTTAATTAATAAAAGTTCATATCAAAATGTGAGGTTGGGTGCTTGTCTTACAACGAATCAGTGTTAATCAATGCCTTTTTTTTTTTGGCAGTGAAATCAGGTTACAACTTCCCACCGCCCGGTTATAACCTAGGTTAGAGATAAAAACAATATGAAATTTTAGCAAGTCAATGGGATTGGCTTTGGGTTGTCTTATCTTCTAAGTCAATACGTACGAAATTTGTGTATTGCGTGCAAAATGAGGCTAATGACGTAATACCTAACTTGGAAGTTGAGGTCTTCTCGCTCTGTTGACGTCGTTTGTAAGTCGTGAATACAATAACTAGTCATTGCTCTTAGTATCTAATCTTTTAATTAGTCTCCTCCGCATTCATGGCTATTGATGTCGGCATAAAAAATGTATTTATTTTAAGAATATCGTAGCCGGCAACAATTAATTTGTGAGTTGCATCTGAATTTTAATCACAATTTCGACTTTTCTCGGATTAAATTAGCATGACGAATAACGATGGTGAAGTTTTGTAAGTCGTCGCAATGGCTTGAACAGACATTTGGGATTTTTTTAAAAAAAAATCAAACTGTTAATATGTAGATGCTAATATTTCTGCCCTTAAATTAGTCCGATGATCTAGTATGAACAGTCGATCAATTTAAAAATTAATAATTGGCAGAGTCCAAAGTACAATAAACTGTCACAAGAGGAATGTGTCAAACTATAAATTAAACAATAAACAAGTTGCTAAATTAATACAATTGAAGATATACTTGCTTAAATGAAGACGACCTACATGAGATGATATATAACTGTATAAAACATTGGCCAATCCAAATTACCCACAAATGAACATGCATTGACCTCAATAATCAACACACAAAATTACTCAACAATCACCATCTATTTTATATACAAAGATAGCGCTTCTAAAAATGCACCTTTGCCTTAACAAATGTATATCACCTACTTGAAAGAAAATGAATAACACCTCAAAATATAATTAAAAGTCATCTAAACATTGTCATGCTCAGTAAAGGATAAATAATAAATGGCATCATAGATGCAGTCTTTGAGATAAGCAACATCATCATCTAACTAGTAACTACCGTCAACACATCAAAGAAAGTAAGCACACATCCAACAGAAATTGATTACGGTATACAAATCTTACTTGGCAAATTAATGTTGTAAACTAATTTATATCTTCTGCTTCCATATTTATTAATTAAATATATTATGTAGAATTTGAAAATAAAAATACGACCTTTTTTTCTTTTAAAAAAATAATAAATCAGTGTCTTTTTCTGCTTCTTCTTTTTTCTTTTTTTTTTCAAAGCAAAGCCTTTTTTCCGATAGAAAGGAAAGAACGTTCCTAAGCTACTGCGCATATGTATGTACTCTTTCTTCTCTTCCCTCCAATACTACACGTCAATTCGTTGCGTTTACTTCGTCTTCTCCACCTTCCTCACCCCTTCCCATCTCCTTCTTCTTCACAACTCTTTCCTCTGCATGTAGACGCTCCCTTCGCTCACTTCTCCTCTCACACAGCTAGCTTCTTTCTCGTCTTTTTACATTTCTTCTGTTTTTCTGCAGTGAGAGAGGAAGAGCTTGAAAAACCCAGAAGTATTTCAATGAGAAGAATTGCAGAAACAGTTATCCTTTTGCTCATCTTTTCCATTTTGGTCCCATGCAATGCCAGGTTTGTGGTGGAGAAGGGGAGCTTGTCCGTGCTAGCTCCTGAACAGCTTCAAGCTAGGCATGACAGCTCCATAGCCAACTTTGGTGTTCCAGACTATGGTGGCACCATGATGGGATTAGTGGTTTATCCTGATGCGGGTTCTAATGGCTGCCAAGCCTTTGATAAGAAGTTCAAGACACCTGCTTCTCAACCTTTCTTCCTTCTTCTGGATCGTGGAGGTATTTGGTCTAAATCACTTCTTCTTAACTCGTTTCAATGCAAGAAACTTTTACTACTGAATTGTTTTCCTGATATATGTACATGAAGATGATAAATTGGATTATGATTTGATTAACTGTGGGAGCTTTTGGATTATTAATTTGGTGCAACTCGAGTCAATGGTAGATTTTGTGAGATGTGAGTGCAAAAACATTTTATGGAGATTGATTCCCCTATTATGATGAAAGCATCCATGCTCTATTGTAGATAGGGCGTTTTCGGTAATGTAATAATACTTTGATGTAAATTTTTGTCTGCTGTGGTAGAACTAATTTGACAATATTGGGCCGGTGTGTTTTTTTTCGTAAGTTTCACTTCTATGCTGTCCATGGTTTTCTTTAGATAAATTGAAGAATACGTAGATTTTGAACTCTAAATCGTCGGCTGTATTTTCTTTTGAATTGTTGGCCTCTCGCTTTCCTTTGAAAGCAAGGCTTCGAGTAACAGTGTACATACCTGATTCAGACTTGAATAGATAGCAAAGATTCAATTGTTTGTTGCTGCTCAATGAAATACAAAAGTCAAATTATAGCCTATTGATCGCAGTCATCATACATTATTTCCAATCTGTATATTTTCCATTAGATCTACAATAAAGTCAACTTGAGTTTACAATTCTAGTTTATTATTGATTCTGGACTTCATTTTTTTCTTATCGTCCTGTTTTGACTATATATAGAGATTGGATTGTCTAAGCAAGGGGTAGTAAAAATTTCCGGTTATAAGGTTTTCATGAAATTTAATTGTAAAACCTCTTAATCATTGTTATGTCATATTCATATCTTCTAATTGACTAACATCCATCCACTGTTCATTCAGAATGTTATTTTGCATTGAAAGCATGGAATGGGCAGGAAGCAGGAGCAGCAGCTGTTCTGGTTACAGACAACATAGATGAGCCTCTAATCACCATGGACACTCCTGGTGAAAGCTCTGATTCAGAAGCTTATGTTGAAAAAATCAAGATTCCATCAGCTTTAGTTAGCCGAATATTCGGTGAAAATATAAAGAAGGCTTTAAAGAAAGGCCAGGAGGTTTTGTTAAAACTAGACTGGACTGAATCAATGCCACATCCTGATGACAGAGTAGAGTATGAGCTTTGGACCAATAGTAATGATGAATGTGGTATCAGATGTGATGAACAGATCAACTTTGTGAAGAACTTCAAGGGGCATGCTCAAATTCTTGAGAAAAGAGGCTACACTTTGTTCACTCCACATTACATAACTTGGTTTTGCCCTGAGCCATTCCTCAATAGCAGAGAGTGCAAATCTCAGTGTATAAACAAAGGAAGGTACTGTGCACCAGACCCTGAGCAGGATTTTTCTGAAGGGTATGAGGGGAAGGACATAGTGATCGAAAATTTGCGGCAACTCTGCGTTCATCGAGTGGCCAATTCGAGTGGCAGACCATGGGTTTGGTGGGACTTTGTAACAGATTTTCACATAAGATGCTCAATGAAGAAGAAGAAATATAACAAAGAATGTGCTGAGGAAGTTATCAAGTTACTGGGTTAGTTGGACCTATTTCTTCGTTGTGACAATCTTACTTATCTGTTCTTAATATTTTCCATTTCTTGTGTTGTGTATTGATAATTGTTATTTTGATAATGGAATTATCAGGCCTGCCTGTTGACAAGGTCTTAAGCTGCATGGGAGATCCAGAAGCTGATGCTGAGAATGAAGTACTGCAAAATGAGCAGACTGCTCAGGTATTTGTTGGATTATCAGACTACTTCAAATCTAACATTTTTAGCTGCCACTTTTCTATCTTCTTATGAATGATTAGTGCACTGAGAAGAACTGTTTGATTTCAGATAGGACGTGGATCTCGTGGTGATGTGACAATCTTGCCAACTCTTGTGATTAACAATGTTCAATACAGAGGTAAATCTGTTTTCACTATGATCTTCTTCCACAAAGTGGCCTTGTTAATGATTAGCAAAAATTATACTCTTAGACATGAAGGATGATTTGTGGACTAAACAACCATCTCGGCTATTTTTTTTTTCAGGAAAATTGGGGAGAACTGCAGTGTTAAAGGCCATCTGTGCTGGATTTCAGGAATCAACAGAACCTCCAATTTGTTTGAACCAAGGTTTGGTACCAAAACTCAAGCTAAAGTTTAGGCATGACTAAATTCTTGGACACATAACATAACAGATCTTACTGGCTCTCAGATATTGAGACAAATGAGTGCCTTGAAAGGAATGGTGGTTGTTGGCAGGACTTCAAGTCTAATGTTAGTGCTTGTAAGGTGTGAACTGGACGTTACTGATGTATTATTGACTAAAGATCAAGATTATATTTACTTTGTTACTGAGTTTTAGTTAAACATTTTTCATCATTAGGACACCTTCAGAGGTAGGATTTGTGAATGTCCTTTTGTGAATGGAGTTCAGTACCAAGGAGATGGTTACAAATCATGTCAAGGTGTTTCCTGTTTCTACTCCACTTTAGGATTGTAGGATTTCTTCTTCTTCTTCTTCTTCTTCTTCTTAACCATTAATATTTTTCGCAAATCAAATGGCTTATAACACCTTGTATTGCCTATTCTCTGGCTTTGAGGACTGTTGGTTTTCTTTGAAAACTATGACTAACACAATTAACAAAGCTCAAAACTCTTCAATCTGATCAGCTGTTGGCCCTTCAAGATGCACAATTAATAATGGAGGCTGCTGGTCCGAGACAAGAAATGGACAAACCTTCTCAGCTTGCTCAGTTCTGTGATGTTCATGCTAACCAACATTTAGTTCACCTTCATTTTCCTGCAACATTTCCATATTTTCTCTTGGTCTATAATATCTCCATATCTTACAACTAATTCTTTCACCTTCTTTTTTTTTATAGGAATCAGAGTTGAAAGGATGCCGCTGTCCGGAAGGCTTTCGTGGTGATGGTTATACATGTCAAGGTGCTGTAAACGTATACTAACCTAATCTTCAGATATCAAGTTATGATTTCATCTATTCTGATTTACTATTTGTATCAGATATCAATGAGTGCAAGGATGGTATCGCTTGCCAATGTGATAGTTGCTCTTGCAAGAACACTTGGGGTGGATTTAACTGCAAATGCAAGGGTGATCGCTTGTACATCAAGGAGCAAGACACATGCATTAGTGAGCACTACGACACATTTACATTTCGATTATCTCTATACTCAAGTAGTCTACAGTAATAAAGATGGGAAGTTCCATTTCTAATGACCTATTTATTAGAAAATATGAGTTTGATTAACCTTCATCCCTTTGCATCGGAGCCTTATACATAGTTGAAATTTTTGCTTTGTAATGTAGGTAGAAACTCCTCAAGATTTGGATGGTTTCTGACACTCATAGTGTTGGGATCTGTTGCTGGTGTTGCCGCCGCTGGTTATATATTTTACAAATACAGACTTCGGGTAAGTGAGGAATCTTAATAAAAAAATAAACAAAACGCAAAAACACAAGCAAGAACTTGCTCGTGAACCCAATATTTGCGTTCTATAGGGCACCTTATATTTATTTTGAAAGAATAGGATACCATATATGATGCTTTTACTCTGATATGCAGTCATACATGGACTCGGAGGTTATGGCGATTATGGCGCAATATATGCCACTTGATAACAAACAAAACGAGGCCCAACCTTTGCGTCAAGCCTCGGTATGAAGAGGTGAATTCTTTACCCCAACCTTGATCTAAGATTTCTTCTTTTATTAATTAAAATTAAAGTAACAATATTTCTCAAAACGATGGTTACCGAATTTCTTGACGGAAAAAAATCTTTCCAAGTTGATTGATCCAGCAATTTATTTGCAAAGGGCAAAATGCATCTATAGATCGCACATGCGTTCTAATTAGCTGCAATGAGGCCATACAAATGGAATTACTCTGCATGTTTGTGTTTAAGGTCCATAAATACTTAATCAAGAAAAACGTTGGGATACACTGCCGAATAGCAGCGGAAGATCCTTACCACGTTTCCAAAACAAAGACGTCTAATTCCCTTCGGTTCTTATCGATTATCATTATCGCACTCTTCTTTTTCTCTTATCATTCTCCAAAAGAGGCATGAACAAGATGGAACCATGGTTTTTGCTGTTTGACAGGGTCAGACGCCGGCTACTGGGGGAGCGGGAACCACCTAAAAAGATTTGGATACACCATCTTTGTAAATACGAACTGATATGTTCGAACTTCGAAGCCAGGCCCGGGCTTACCTGGAAAAAATATTATTTGCTTAGAAAAAGAATAATAATCTCCTTCCAATTTTACCTGTAAAATGAAGTTACTAATTCAGAACATAAGACACATGTATTAATAAAAAAAGGTTGGTAAAACAAATGAAGCTGTCTTTTGCAAAAGCCTGACGTGACAATACCAAGGGAAAATGCCTGACGTAACGTTTAAGTTCAGACAAATAAATCTACAAGAAGAGAAGTTTTCCCAAGTCCAAAAGGGGTCATGATACATAAAGCGCTAATATGCCATTCAAACTGAACTATATTTTTAAGAATTGCAGTGAACACTTCTCCAATCAAGCTTTGACGGCTGAAACCTCACCAAAACCCCTACTTGTTATCAGAAATTCAATCACTGAGTCAGCCATAATTTTGAACTTGGCAAGTCAGGATCAGGAGCATTTTGGTTTGCCAGTTTTTGGATGCGATTTGAGAATTCTCCAGCCTGTTTATGACATGGAAAACAAAAACAGTGAGGATCTGCAACCGCCTGGCATTGTCAAACTGAACAAGGGAAGTGATAAAGTTGTATTTTATGCAGCTTGATTGTCTCCTGAACAAATTTATGCTTTTTTCCCCCAAGGGAGTAGCTTAAATCATGATCCAAATCAAGGCAACTGACTTTCAAATGCAAGATCTGTTGTCAGTTGTTTGATGGACTGACCCACAGGCCAAGACATCCTACACAAACATGGGCTTCATTGCTCACACATCAACTAACACATGGTTTTTTTCATTAAAAATAACTAACCTTTTCATCGATCCACATCAAGGAGCTGAGCTGATTATTTAGTATTTTCACAACAATATCAATTGGACTCATGTTATCAACCACATCGAAATCTCCCCCCTGTTAAAAGGCCAAGTCAGTGTTCTGCTAGAGAAACCAATCAAGCCAATAACAACAATCAAAATGCTACTATACCTGACTAGCATTTAAAGTCCGGATAATTGACTTTATTTGCTCTGCCATTTGTTCCATCTCCATCTCAATAAATTGTGCTTGTTCATACCTGATACAAGACATACAGTCACACTTCTCAAATGTACACAGCAAAAAGCATTTGTAAATACACCAACATAAAGGAGAATTTTTCACATTGAATCTCGAATTGATGCAGCCTCGTCTTCAAGTAATAGTCCTTTTTCATCCTTGTATATATTTTCTGCTTCCTCCTCAAAACTTTGTAGCGCCTTGTCAACCTATAAACATCAACGTCAAGATGAGAATGAGCCTACTTCTTTTCAGAAAAGCAAATCTAGCATATATATTGTATTCAGGCAGCAATTCTTTCAAAAGGGAAAACCCAAATAGCAACTGTTAAAAAAAAAATTTATTCCTCAAGATGAAAAAAAAATGTAAATACAATGCACACCATAATAATAACAGTAATCCCCAAAAATGTTAAAACTAACAGCAGTTTGAAAGGTAGCAAACAAACCTCTCCTTGGTGAGTTTCAATCAACTCAAGTTGACGTTCCAAACTAGTCTGTGTCTCCACAACCTTCGCAACCTCACTCTGCATGTACAACACATATAAGAGAAAATAAATGCCACAGAAAAAAATTTTACAGACAATTCATTAATATTTCCTACTGTAATATGTGATTCATCAAGCTTATGCAAAGTCAAAGCACCTCCATTATCATTATTACAGGAATTAGAAAGTTAAATAGTCCTTTGGTCTATAAAGGATACAGTATGAAGCTAAAACTATGTGCGTTAAAACCAAGATCTGCAGTACAATAATTAAGATAAAATTCATTGTCAATGGGTATAAGTTTCTCTTCATGGTGACAAATGGTCAAGCATCACATTCATGGCTTCGAAAAAGAAAAACACAATCAGCATGAGAACATAATCTCGTATTGTTTTTCCACACTGTCAATTTGTCCAATCCTTTTGTTCACACATACATGAAAGGAAAATGAGAGAAGTTAGAGCAGTGGCTGGAGTCTCTAGTTTCATGGCAAAAGATTACAGTTTTAGCTGCCATCCTTTCTGTGAGGACTCATGTACAAAGTGAAAGAAATTAGTTATCCAGCAGAAAAGGGCACCTAAAAATAATACTCTCAGTAATACCAGTGCAGGGTGACAACCTCAAAGATTATAAAACAAAGAAGAAAGCTTGCTACAAGAAGAACCATGTGATGAGGGAGAGAAAACAGAGGACAATAGATCTAGTATCCAGAGCCTGATAGACAGAAAAGAATTTTTCTATCACCTTCCTGAGGGAGGATTCAAATCTTCCACTGCCTCCGACAAGAAATGTAGAGCAGACAGCAAATGCAGTTTCCAATAAAAAAACAGCACAGTAGATTATACGTCTGTTTGGAGAAGTACCTCCAGCCTAAGTAAAATATCCCGATTGTGTAAAATCCTTTGATCCCATTCTGCTATTGCAACGGCCTGTTTTCTGAACTTTCCAGTACGCTCCTGAAGCTCAGCATTCCAGTCCTTAATGATCTGTCATAAGAGCAGGGATCATACACAGCAGAAAAGAAAGCAAAAACAAAATCGAAGACCTTGGAATTTCCTATAAAAACACAACTTAGAACAGTAAAATCAGTAGGTACCTCCTCAACAGTTTTTCCGGTAATTTCAGATGGTAATTTAGGAGATGCAAATTGGGTTGTACTGGCAGCTGAAAGTGTGGTCCTACAAGAAATAAAATGTTGCAATAAGATTTGTAACCTAACAAATGTAATTGCTCTTTACAACACCAAGTCATATATTGAAGCTCTTAAAAAATTTGATAGCTAACCCACTGCTAGAAGCTGGAACAATGGAAGAAACAGTTTGGGTTGTGGTGGCTCCTGAACTTGAAAAGCTTAATTTGGCGGTTGTTTCAGGTGATGCTCCAGTGGATGTAGCGGCAGGCACACCTGAAAACATCTCCAGGAGGTTATGAAAAAATAGTCCAATAGGTTGGCCAATATTGCTATGCAATCAGTAAACATAAATGTGGAAATTGTACATATAAAGCTATCATTGCCATTGAAGAACCATATAATGAACTTCAAAATTATGCAAATCTTAGCATAGTCGCTGACTGCAGTTATTTCAAAGCAGAAATATCAATGAAATGATGTCAATTGAACTCAATTGTGGATTACAAACACGAATAAACTCTGGAAGCAGCATTAGCAAACTTAACAATTTTGTACAAATGACATCAAATTAGTGCAATCATTTAAGCAGCTTACCCAGCTTCAATCTGTTTAGCACATATGACCATGTCCCTTGTCGCAAAATAAAACATATGTCTAATCTCATATATCATACAATCTAATTATATCTAAAATAGACAGCAAAAACTGAAAGATATAGTTCTTTTTGAGTCACATACCAAAGAGAGAAGCAGTTGACGATGATGTGGTAGCTGCCGATCCTTTTGCCGACAAATTAAAGCCTGGGAAACTGCTGCTCGAGCCTGTTGTAGAAACAGATCCTGATGCTGCTGAAGAAGTTGCACTAGTAGTAGAACCAAAAGTGCTTGCTCCAAAAGGAGAAATAGATGGTGTGGCTATAGCAGATGAAGTAGCTTGATAAGACACTGTGGAAGCAGATAATGCAGGAGTGGCGGAGCTTGTAGCAATGGTTGATGAGATTAATGAAGCCGAGGATGGTGTCAAAGATGCACCTACAGGCTTCACAACTCCAATAGCAGAGGTGGCATTTGATGACGAGTCCGAAGACGATGGAGCTCCAAAACCAATCGAAGGAAAACTTGAAAGAACATTAGTTGAAGCTGCAGAAAGGGAAGCACTGGAAGCAGGTGCTGTCGAGCTCTTACCAAATGAAGAAGTATTAAAAGAGAAACTTGGAGCAGATGATGTTGAAGACGTAGAAGCCGAACTGGATGCAAAGATGGAGGGGGCTGGAGATGGCACAGCAGCAAAAGGCGAGCTGGAAGAGGCCCCAAACAATGGAGCAGGCTGAGGTGTGGCTGGTGATGTTGTAGAGGAAACTGTAGATGCTGAAGAAGGAGCAAATAATGATGAACTAGTTACAGATGAAGCTAAGGGTGCCACAGAAGAGGGCGTAAATGATGAGCTAGAGAATGGAAAGGTTGTTGGTGAAGTCAACGAGACATTAAATGCTGAAGAAGAAGGAAAAGACGGAGTTGTCACAGCAGCTGCTGATGAAGCACCAAACGAAGGCACCGAAAAGGATGGAGTCGTGGCTGCAGCAGATGAAGCAGCACCAAACAATGAGAATGGGGAAGAAGTAGTAGTAGACACAACAGGAGCCGAAGGACCAGTACCTGCTGACAAAGTAATAGTTGATGTTGAAGCAGAAGCAAAAGGAGTTGAAAAAGATGGGGTCGTCACTGTTGCGGTAGAAGAGGCACCAAATGGTGTAGCACTAAAAGATGGTGTTGCGGCAGCCGCTGAAGAAGATGGGGCACCAAATAGTGTAGCAGTCGCTGATGAAGATGGGGCACCAAATGCTGTAGCAGGAAAAGATGTCGTAGCGGCAGCCGCTGAAGAAGATGGGGCTCCAAATGGGGTAGCAGTAAAAGATGGCGCCATGGCAGCCGCTGAAGAAGATGAGGCACCAAATGGTGTAGAGCTTAAGGTTGAAGTGGGTGCCCCAAAAGTGAACTTCCAAAAGGAGAAGATGATGCAGCAGAAGCTGAAGAAGGAACACCAAATGGGGAAGAAGATGCAGGAAATGGAGCAGCGGCAGACGAAGACGTTCCAAACGGTGGTGATGGAGATACACTGGATGCAGGGAAAGACAAAGAAACACCAAATGATGGGGATGGGGAAGCAGCTGTGGCAGCAGAGGATGGAGCACTAAAAAGTGATGGGGTTGTAGACGGTGTTCCAAAGGAGAAGCCCGTCGTTGGAGCAGAAGAAGATGCCGGGGTGCCAAAGGAGGGAAACAAAGGACTAGAGGCTGATGAGGCAAAACTGGTACTTGACGGGGCAAATCCAGACCCAAAGGAAAAGCCGGTGGAAGGGGTTGAAGAAGAGGTGGTGTTAAACGCAAATGGGGAAGAAGATGAAGATGAAGAATTGAAAGAAAAACCAGACATTGTGTTCTTTGTGTTTTCCAATACCAATTCTCAACACTTTGTATTGTGCAAAGTCAAATGTCAGTCGATAGCAGATTGCACTCATTAACCTAAAATTCACCAACAAAAAAAGGAAAGACATCAAGCATAAACGAGATAAACAATGGTCACAGATAAAAATATAACTTTTGGTCCAATGTCAGGTAGATTGCAGTCAGAAAAATAAAATTCCCCAGTAAACGCATGATAAAATTAGCACAACATCAATATCAGATCCGCATTAAGCATAAATAGAAAATCAGGACTAAACAACACTCACACATAAAGAACAAAATAAATTCCCTCAACATCCTAAATAAAACACAATTACAAACTTGGAATTTTCCCTCAAACAACCTAATAGCATGACACTAAAACCACTCCGAACACAAAGATCGGAGCTGGGAAAAATTTACCAAAATCATTTCAAGATTTGAGCTAAAATCAAGACAAGGACACTGAATATGTTCGAGGCTTTCGCCGCACAACCTTATGCCGATCGGCGAAAGATTTTCCACAAAACAACCAAGATTTAAGCATGATTTTGAGATTATAATCACACGGTCATGGACAGATATCTCAGGAAGGAAGACAGCAGGGATGGAGGCACTCACCGGAGACGGCGGCGGCGGCGGCGGCGGCGACGGCCACGGCGACGGAGCCCTCGCTGTGGCGCGAGCGCGGGGTTTCTATTGGGGTTTAAGTTTGGGTGGGCTTGGAGGTGAATAATAGAATGGGCTTATTAAAAGCCCACACTAAGGGCCATAATGGGCCAAACATTGAAGAGAACAAGCCCACTATATTTAAGGGAATTTGGTCTTGCACCGGCGCACTCAATTTGGGCGTCCTCTTGCGATATTTTATTTTTTATTGTTTGCATTGATTTTATGACGATAAAATGGCAGACCTTAGTCCACATCATCAATTTATTTTCTTAATGACTTGTTATCATTAGATATAGGATTTAGTCAGATAGGCTAAGTGTGAGTTGAAGAATCAAGATGACCATTAATCTAGATACCCGCCAAAGATGTCTAGCTATGTATCAATATTGGCATTGGAGAGCCAGCTTAATCTCCCCACCATTGTTCCCACTGGCTACCAGCTTTGATTCCAATTAGTGATGATGGCAACTCTATTAATTAAGTTGTCGGGTCCAAGATTAATTAACGCCATTCACGCAAACAAGCTTATATATATTCCCAGCCCATGAAGTTGATTCAGAAAATAATGCATTATACTAAAATGTGATTGATCGCAGAAATTTCTCTCAATTAGTCAGAATTGGCATTTTCCAAATTTGCAGAATTTAATGATCACAAATTAAGTTATAGGCTTTTTTCTAATTAAGCGCAAATTTTAGAGCCTTCATGAGTTGCATGATGGTTTTTATATGAAGTATATATTGTTTTTTTTTTATAATTCTTTGAGAAGTACCTTACGTACGGTAATATTTTGAAGCTGACTCTATCTCTTATTATTGTTCTCTGTGGTCATCGTCCGTTAATTTGGATGGCAGCTATCAAGTTCTATGTGATCATGTACTCAGCTAGCCGCTTTATGATTTTTTTTCTTTTATGTATCCATAAAATTTAAATATTATTTTTTCAAAAGGGACATGTCTTTGAACAAAAAGGGTAGATAATATTGATAATTAGCCTACAACACATTTGAACTGTATTGTTAGCTGATTGATATTTCTGGGTCAAGTCTGGGCCTCCCAATCCCACTTTTTTAATTTTTGGAAGAGATCTCAATCCCACCTTAATTTGAGGGCATCATTGAAAATTAAAGAAACCACAAGTTAGTGCTTACGAATTTTACTCAAATAAGGGAAGATTTAATGATTGTTGCTGATATATATCTAGCGGCCGCCATGGCGAAAGCATCGTTCACGTCGGAAACTTATCCTTCAAAAAGAAAAAATAGTACGTAATCGGAGTTGCATACATGCATGCTGATCTATACATGTACACGTGTAAATTATATATTTTGTATTGAGTACAACTTACACTAGTACAGAAAATGCCGTGGCAATTGACATCATCTCGTAGCAAATTTGAAAAGTAAACGGGAGTGCGAGGCATTTGCGATGGGGGCAACTCCGTCATTGCCACCAGATGTAGTCATTAAATTTAGCCACCATAACCGGTGGCAAACCCATGACAGATTCATAAAATAAAAATTAAAAAAATATGATTTAGCCACCACTAGCCGTGGCAAATTCTATAACCAGGGCTGGCCAGAGGTAGTCAAGGTGGGGCAAATACGGTCGAGACAAGGCAGAAGGGACCAAGGGGAGGGGGCCAAGGGCGAGGTGGTGTGGTGATGGCAATGGCGGTTGATCGAGGGAGGGGCAGAGGCAGCTAGGGGTCAGGTGGAGGTGGCCGAACCCCGAATCCGGTTCACCTAAGAATCGTATCAAAATTATTATGATCGAATTGAATCACATATAAATCAATGAATGAGAAAGACTCGAACGAGAAACAGACTAAAACAACTATCTTAGCATTTTGAGAAAGGAAGACATTACTAAATGTATAACTAACACACAACAGAAATGAATCATTGTAACAATCTAATAAAAGACTAGGTACAATGATATAGCATGAGAACACCTAACACACACCAAAAATAAAATATAAATAAATAAAATAAGGGATTAAGTATATCAAAAATGACTGTTGAAGATGAAATCTGAATGTCTCATCGAGACCTTATATCATGACTGATATCTTGATGCATAAGCTGGTGAGGGCATATATCACAATACATTAAACAAATATACATAAACACACATCAAAAGCAGACAAAAATATAAAAGAAAAATCATGACACACTAAGCACAAATGTGTATAGCAATTATCTGTCATTCTATCAAAGTCGACCCAACACGCTACTATATATGATACAATGACTTCTAATCATTTTTAATAAATTTTAATTAAGTAACCACAACAGGACCGGGCCAAAAAAGAGTTTATCAAGGGCTAGCTCACCACCATTTGTTGTCTTTGAAAACCAAGTTGACCAAATGGGGCAAAGCCCACCTTTCTCATTGGTGGTCTTAATTCATAGCAAAATTGTGAGATCATTCAATTTAGTCCTACATTTAATTTAGTCCTACATTTAATACCTATTGGGAAAAGATTATATTTATAAGTGGGAATGGATTATAAATCTTTAACTTGGTTAACCATGGTTGAAGAAATGACTTAGCCCATTATGTTGCACATTGGGC
>JAURVB010009051.1:0-52895 GCA_033002965.1 Piper betle
TGCAACTAAATGACTTAAATATATCATTATTAGAATTTGACAACATAAAGCATGCAACATTCAACAATATTAAATATTAAATTCTCAACATTTACAACAAGTCTAGTGAGATAATTAATTATTCATGTGACATAATCATTTAAGTCATACTTTACATTTTAAATTAATTATTTAAATCATAATTCACACTTCACTAATGATAAAATAATTATTAACTTATAAACAAGTATTTAATTACTATTATTAGTATATTTTCCTTTGAGATGATAATTACTTAACCACGATCTTGACGATTTAGTTTACAGTTTTAATTTTTAATCACTATCATTATTAATAGCCATTTAGTGAGTACTAGATACTTAATTCATTGAATAAAAGCTTGGGTATACCTATAATAATTTATTAACTTTTTATTAATTCAGAATATTTATCTGGCAATTAATTAAGTCATTCTATTAAATTATTTAAAATGATTTGTATTATCCTAATTCAAAGATACTACTAATAAAATTATTTTAAATTATTCAACTCAATAAAGGTTCGAACTTTATTTATTTTCATTAAGCTATTTAGGTTCAACGCTTGTGATTTTTACACAATTATAGTTTAATAACCCATATTATTACCTTAATCATATTTGAAAATGGTTTAATAATATTCTGTCATAGTTGGCGTGTTATTTTCACTATTACATAATATTAATTTTTGAATATGGCAAAGGTACCCACTTTATCTTATAAATCACGCAAAAATGTCATACTTAATTTATTAATTAATGGTATTTAATAAACTATAATATCAACTATATTATACATGGATTAACAGTGTTTTACTTAATCAAACAGTGACTAATCATAGTTGAAAATTAGTTCATACTTAACCACCCTATGATTACCTACGCGTATTTATAACCTAAATATTAAAGACACCATCCTTTGTTACTTTAATCAATCCTAACAGCTATATCTATAGATTAGGATGAAATTCATAAATTTATTGACCACAAGAATTAATCTACCATACAGACCATAATTTAACAACAATCATGAATTATCAGTAACACGAATGAGTACTAGCTTTAATTAAATTCATCAGCAAAACAGTAACGAACTGATAACAATGAACAAAGTGAAAATAGCCGTGATCAATAATATTATTACCACTCAACGATGATCAGTTCATCAAGACTCCCTATTATAACAATCTATTACTCCTTTATAACTCATGCAATACCACCCAACACTCCCTCCTTTCACTCCATGACGATGTCCATAAGCAACCAATGATAAATTACCCCAACAAAGCGTCAACCAACTAATTTAAAACAGGAAGAAGAATAAAAGGGTTCATGCACGCTGCTGCCCATGGCCGAGCACCAAAGTGCACGAGTAGTGCGCCAAGGCACATAGCCGTGCGCTGAGGTGCATGAAGCCTGACCAAAAAGCACAGCCAGGAAGGCTCCCCTTCCTTCCTGCACCGCAAACAACACCAACACGAGGAGCAGCAAGCAGAAAGAGAAGAAGACAATCAACACGCACTCGACAAAACAAACAACCCAAAAGAATCATGCCTTGATGAAGCAGCAGAATTAGTATGATGATCATGAATTGATGAAGCAGCAGAATTAGCATGGCAATCATGGAATGCATGCTTACAGGAAAACAAAACAGCAACTATAAAATGAGCAAAAGAAGGACAAGGAAAGCATACTGAACAGGACACGAATACGAGATATAAGAACGCCGCCTAGAGAGGAGAGCAAAAAGGAGAGAAAGGAGAAGAAAAAGGGAAGTAGGCGGCTAGGGTGAAGAAGACACCCTCTCACAAAAATGACGGCTAAGGTATGGAAAACACCCCAACACCAGACTTTAACTGGGTTGTGAATAAAATATAATAATAATAATAATTCTCCAACAATCTATCCTTCCCAGACCAAGTCAAATATTTTTAAACAACATAAATATATATATATATATATATATATATTTTATAGTCTTTACATTTTATTTATATTTCATGTGTTTTGATGCATATTTAGCAATGTCTTCTATTTTCATCGATCGAGTTTTGCCACTAACAACTTTAGACATGACTCGATTCAATCGTATCATTTCTGATTCGGTTCTTAGTTGAACCGAAATAGAGTGTTACAAATATTATTTTGATGATCCTCATGATATTGTGCTTCCACTACAAACTTGGAAATTGATTGTTTAAAGGCTGATTACTGAGGCTTGAATTTATAGATTATAGTGTGTTTTGATGCATTATTTTGTTGTGAATTGCAATTACAATATTCAAAGCCATTTCTTGCTCTATGTTAGCTCTTTAACAAATCATATGCATTTTGAAAAATTTAGAATCCTTGTAAATTGTGACATTTTGTTATTATCTGCAAGTCCCAAACCGTTGATGGAATGGAAATACGTAGAAGCTGATCTATTTCTTTCATGAGAAGGATGCTTGAATCATCTGGATTGTTTTTTAATTTTTTAGTATGGTTTCTTTCTTTAGCATTTTAGGTTAGAATGGTTGTTTTGGTTTGATTGTATTGGTTTATTTTGTTTGCTTTTGGTGTCTTGCTACTTATAGGGGCACATCATTATAAGTTTAGGGGTGTATACCTCTTTGCTTTACTAATTGCTCGCCCTTGTTTAGTAGCTTACATTGTCCATTTCAGCTATGCAAGTACACTACGCCCTAATCTTTTCTTTTCATGGTCGTTTAGTTATAGTTTTCCAAACATTGAGGGCAATGTTTAGATCATGTTTAGCGGTGAAAAACTTCGTTTTGTGTTTTCTTGTGTCTTCATGGTTTTTTTGATGTTTTAATCATTCTACGTGATTTTATTTGCATTTTCGTTTTGTTTTAATTATTTTGTTTTTGGTTCGTGTTTTCTTTTCATTTGTTTTTATTTCATTTTTTGGGTTATTTTGGTTGGTTTTTTTTTTACGGCACCTTAAGATTTTACTAATATTTAACATTATTAACCTAGTTTGAAGTAATGATCATTTAATAAAGTGTTGATTTTGCAAAATGTGATCCTTCTTTTATTTTATTTGAGATACAAACATCTAGTTCTCAAAATTAATGGAACATATGCTTAAGTGATACAATTTTCAATTGTAGGAATGGTTCCATATGTTTCTAAAGCTAATTGGTTCGGATGTTGTGGGTTACGTAGCAGTCTTGATATATCATAGTGGAATTTCGTGCTTATTTATTTGAAGAAAACCTAGATCACATTCAGTTGGCTGTATGAGATGCTTTAAAACAAAGAAACAGAAAATTTTACCAATCTCTATTATTATAAATTATAATAATGGCTTCTTTATAGGCTAACCAGTCCTTGTAACTCAGTGATTATGAAGGTTTTGTCAAAAGGTGAAGTTGCTTATATATAGGTTGATTTCAGCAATGGTTTCTTTCTCAGTAACCAGACCTTTATAACTCAACAATTATGAACGATCGTGTCAAAAGATGAAATTGGCTATCTCTATCTTCATTGCATGTCATGTGCTAGAAATTCAATATATATTAAGGGCATTGCACAATCATGGAAAAAATAAAAGAATAAAAGTCATATTCTCCATTTATCCTTATTTTTTCACCATTTAGATCTGGAATATTTCCTTGTGCCGAACTTGTTGCATGGCTCTCTATTATGATTTTGGTATATAAAGAGTCCTTTACATTTGAATTATTATATGACTGAAATTTAAATTAGTTGACATGACGACACTATTGGGATTGTTTGATCTTATGTCATGTTTACTTTTTGAAAGTCTACTATATATTTTCTTGTGTTTGTATTAAGAATGAGATCTGGAGGCTCGAGTATGATGTTTGAGAAGGATGGATCTAAGTGAAATGTTGTTGCTAAAAACTTTAGTAAATTTTTGATAAATAATTGGTTACATAATTAACGAGTTTGGATTTCACTGTTCTTTTATCCTTTTTTTGGTATTTGATATCACGATTATTTATACATTTTTTACCCTATAACTGATATTTGTTAGTTTTTTTGAAGGTTTCTTAAGGAGGAATTAATAGCATTATTTGAGGAATGAGCTTGGAGTTGTGAAATTTAAAATAAGGTGTTCAAAATCATTAGAAGCGAGGTTTGCAGAGAAAATATTAAGATTTGGAGGAAGACCAAGCAAAACTAATTCTTGATGGGCACATCGACATACGACATACATGGAAATACATCACCTGAAAAATATACACATAAGAATGCAAATACATGGGTATGAGAAGAGGAGATGGTCAAATTCATGTTCATCAGAACCTCATAACCTCCTTTCTAACCTTCTGACATCTACATATAGCCTCCTCACTTGTACTCCACAGATATATAGATACTATGGAGTTGTGGGATACCGTGGAGAAGATTTGTCTGCATAGGACTGATTATAAAAAGAAATTCTGAGTTCAAATCAAACGATATTTTTTTGTCAAGTCCAATGCATAATGTTTAAATTTATCCATCAAAATTTCAATATTCTAGTTTCTATGTTCTATGGGAAAATTTATCAATTACGGCGAACAATTTGGCAACTCTTTTGAAATGACACACCAATTTTTAATTGGTGGAGCCATCCTGATTGTTTATGAGGACAAGATAATTATTTGATGAACTTCGGTAGCCAGCCTACGCAATCTATGACTAATCAATTTATTGAGGGTAAACTATCAAGTTTTTCTTTCCCGTCATATTCTTCTGTTCCCCAACATAATAATTTTTTTACCACGAAAATTTTTTTCTTCAATTTGATGAGTTAAATAATCAATTGCATTTGTCCCATGAAGTATGAACATGGGAGGAATATAACACCCCGATTTCGGTTCACCTAAGAACTGAATCAGAAATATTACAATCTAGTCGAGTCATGTTTGAAGTTGTTGGTCGGTAAGACTTGATCGATAAAATATATCGAAACAACCCGCTTGGTATCATGAGAATGGAAGACATTGTTAAATATACATCAAAACACATCAAATATAAATAAAAGTAAGAAAGTAAATAACTACGTAGAGTTCAAGTCTGTATAGAGTTTATTTGTCCTCCCACCAAAGTTGACTCACGATTTTAAAGATACTATATGAAAAACGTTAGTAACGAGTGTTACTGGTCTAAAAAATAACTAGTGCAAACTAACAAATAGGTATTCTATTACCCACTAAGACTTACGAAACGTCAAAATTGACTCACATTGGGTGATAAGCAAGCATACTTAAACAATTGTAGGCTCATATGCACGACTATTATTCATATTCATACATACAACGCTTATGCCCTCACATCCTCCATATTACACCGGCCATGGTACTCGACTGGCAAAAGGAACGGTTAAGTTAGTGCCAAAAATTCCAAAAATTTGCCGCATTTACGCAGTATCCTCATATACCGCACTACCTTAGGGTTTGAAGGAGTACTAGTGCAGTCCATACATATCTCCATACCGCTCACTCTCTTATCCATGAAATCCATAAAAATGTGCACACTTATATAATTGGTTTAGGGAAGAGGCTTGTATTGTATATTTCTAGAGCCTTAGTTCGAAAACCAAAAACGGATCTCATCCTTATAGTTTTCTTAAACATGTGTAGAAAACAATACTAAATGACCCGACATCGGTGGGATCCAACAAAACGCTATCAATGCCATCCTACGTCTAAAACACGATTAAACTTGACACGTAGGGTGTGAAGCAGAGATCAATCAAATAGAGAGTCCTACGGACCTGTGGTCCAAGCTCTAAATGTGTCTGCACATCTACAGCAAGCTCGGACTACGAAACCTACATCGAAACCGACTACTAAGTAAAATAATAACATCTCTATATGATGTTAATAATAATAAATAATAAAGAAAATAGTGCTAACAAAACCTATAACTAAGCATGTTGCACCGAAATCGAGACATAATAATAAAAAATAAAAAATAAAATAAACTCATAAATAATTAGATAAATAATAAATACATGAACATAAATAATACTCTAATCATAAATAATAATATAATTATACTATATAAATACATGAGTAAACACATGTAAATATTGTATATACTCGTGCTAGTAAACATATAACTAATTAAATAATTAAATGATTAAATAAATACATACATACATGCATACACACACACACACACACAATTTAGTAAAAAAAAAAATACTAATATTAATAAGTAAATATATCGTTAATAATAATAAGTAATCATATAAACATGCATTATAATCAATAAATACGTGAATAATACGAAATGAATAATAATAAATAAATAAAATAATAAATAAAGAAAAATAATCATAACATCTAAACATGCTAAATCATGTGAATATGCATCTAAAGTAATATTAAAATTCTCGAATTACCGAAAACAGTCTAAGAACGAACGAAAATGGTCCGAAAATTAGTAAACCAGATCAGCCGAGCTAAACTAAACCAAGTCAAATGGGCTGAACCATCTCCATCTGCGTTAACTGAGAAATAGAATGGGTTGACTGGGTGGACATGACTGCATTGATGGACACAGACACACGCTTGGACTGGCAGACTAGGCACGGCTAGGCGGATGCAAACGTGGGCAGAGGGTAAACGGGCCATTGAGGGGTGGCGGTGCTCGTCCCCGAAAAGCGTCGAAGGCTGCACAGCTAGGGTTTCCGCTAGTGGGGATCAAAGAACATAGTGAAAAGGATCATGATTGTGGTGGCAATCTAAAACACCCCAAATCTGGTTCACGTTCGGGAACCGAACTGGAATGTCACTAGTTCCTATTATGTCGGCTATCCCGAACCCAACCCTACGGATCTACTCTTGGCGTCTCAAGATGGAAGATGTCTATTTTTATGCATGGATGAATGCACAAAAAAACCTAACATGCTACTACATGGATGACACGACTACAAATTTGTATACCAAAATACCTACGATAAAATCAATAAAATTTGTAAAATAAAACGGATAGAGTCTTCCCTAAAAGTGCAATTAAGGTCCACTTTATCAAAGCAACATGTATACGTACATATATAATTAATAATACATTCACACGATAATTTCATTCAACTATATAATTCATTTTTTGTATTGAGTCACGACTCAACTGCTAGTTAACCATCATCTTACCTAAGTGGGTTTTGACCCATCTATGTATTCTATTCACATGTCTCATTAATTCTCGGTCTTGACTTACTTGTTTTACTTATTCAATGTCTAGACATATTTATTAACATGTCATCATTAGCAATCTTTCTACTGTAACATACAACATATCACACCATATCATCATGTATTACATTTCATTATATCATCCTCAAAATATTAAACATGCTATCATCTAACATGTGTGTATGCAAGAGACACCATTGCTCCGTGAGATCCCTCAACTTTATCCCACATCTAATACCTATTAGGATAAGATCCTATTTATAATTGGCAATAGACTATATAACTTGGTTAACCACTTTTAAAGAAATGACTTAGGCCTATTACGGTGCACTTTTGGCCGAGTGTTACCTAAAAATATAATTGATGTAACAATAACATTCCAGAACATGAATTTAATACTGCAAATAAGTCTAAAATTTATAACTCATAAAAATAAAACATGTTCTGATAGCACATGACAATTTATAAAATAACCGTCCCACAGTCTCGGGCCGTTTCCCATAGCCACAATTATAACACAAGAAAAAATAAAAGGAAGTCCAATTTATTATCATTTCACCATACCTAGGTTGGTAAAGGAACCACCAACTACACTCTTAACCTTCAGTCCAAAGCTGTTCACCTGCGGAGGCAATTCTGTATTAGTGATAAAACAACTAAGCCTCATAATTAAATGAAACAAGTCGATATAATCCCTATTATCATTTCACAAGTCCTTTAGTTGTTATGAGCCTATGTCGAGCTCTTAATATGCTAGGAGGGGTGGCCACCCCATCCAGCTACCATCCCATGCATGCGCACACACGCTACGTGGCCCGTGGCCTGTAGTTACAGATATTTGTCATTGACTCACCCTCTCAGTATCACAAGTGCATAATGAGCCTTCCTGCGCCACAGCGCCCTGTCACCCCTTTCGGCATGGGGGCAGAGGTGTTTAATCTTTCAGGGGGAGCTACCTTGTGCCGAATTGCGTCAACCCCGGTTACATTCTAGCGCATGATGGTCAGATAGTCAAGTCGACCAAGACTCCCACATAGTAATTTTAAAGGGTGCGACCCCGTAACAAACTGAGTCAATTCCTTGACCCCGGTTGCACTCAGTGCATGGTGGTCGAATCTGGGCTCAGGCCAACCAAGGCTGCCAACAAGGGAAAATTAAAACATTTCAAATAATTATACGGACCTGGATAGTTCATAAGTGAACCTACAACCATGACCAACGATCCTAATCTAAACGAGAACATAAAATTATGCATAAGTATAATTTTATTCAAATAGAAATGCACGCAACTAAATGTCAAAAATATATATCACTATTAAAATTCGACAATATTAAATATTAAATTATTCATGTGATATAATCATTTAAACCCTACTTTACATTTTAAATTAATTATCTAAATCATAATTACCACTTAACAAATAATAAAATAATATTAACTTATAAATAAATATTTAATTACTATCATTAGTATATTTTCCTTCGGTTATAATTTTTAATCGCTATCATTATTCATAGCCATTTAATTAATTAAGTTGTTTGATTAAATTATTTAAAATAATTTGTATTATTCTAATTCAAAGGTATTACTAATACAATTATTTTAAATTATTCAACTCAATAAAGTGTCAAACTTTATTTATTCTCATTATGCTATATAGGTTCAACGCTTGTGATTTTTAAACGATTATAATTTAATAACGCATTTTCTACCTTACTGACTCGTTATGTAAATAATCATTTATTTACCTAGTATTAAATTTAATATGATAAAGGTAAAATCTTTATTTCATTAATTACCTATAACCATCCGATTTAAATTAATCGCTTGTAGTACTGCCGAATAATTATTGACCGTTTATCATCATAGTATTTTTATTACTTTGTACAATAATTAATTAGTTTAGCACTTTTAACCCATAACCATTAAAATAATAATTTTTGAAGATTTATTACGACTTAGTATTATTTTAACTCGAGTCGGTATCGAGTCAACCCAAATTTACAAAACTGCCATCTTCTTCTTCCCCAACGTAATTCCGCCCACTAACACGTGCAATCCCGCCACCCACCAAAAACCAGGGACATGGTGAGCCTTCCCTTTGACCCAGCATCAAGAGAGACCGTCGGGGGTGTGAGGAGATGCCTTGCAAACTTGGATTATAGTCGCCCATCTTGCCAACATTTCATACTCGTCGACCATGGCAGAACTTCAGTTTTGAGTTTGCTTTTATTTTCTTTCTTGTTGATTTAAGACTTTAATTCACATGATTATCAAGCTTATTATTCATAAAAAGAAATATGCATGCATGAAAATTAAGAATAGGGAGATTGGAAGAATACCCAAGCAAGGAAGAAGCCGGCTCCAAAAGGAGAGAAGGAAAAGAGAGAATAAGGTGAAGATGATGCATCCTCAGAAAATATAAAATGAAAATGACGGCTAGGGTATGTACAAACACCCCAACACCCGTATTTTATTTAACCGGGTAGGATTAACTGGGTAAATAATAAAATATATTAATTAACAGGGTAGGATTAACCAGGTAGAGAATATAATATAAATAATAATAAAAATTCTCCAACGTTCGATCCTTCCCAGACAGGAGTCAAATATTTTATTTTTTTTGATAGTCTTTTATAGCGACAAGGTTGTGGTCGGCTCGAGTGAGGATCATGGGGAAGAGAGAAGGGAGAAAAGTAAGAAGGAAGTTGGGTGAGGAGGATGGTGGCGGCTGGATGGTGACAGTATTGAAGGTGTGGAATAAATAGATGTCAGGGGGAAGAAAATTAGTCGTCGGTGACAAAAACGAGTGGTCGGGGAGAAAAATCAATGGTTGGTAAGAAAAACAAATGGTTTGTGAGGAAAACGAATGGTTAGTGACAAAAATGAAGGGTCATCTCGTAATTAAAACTTGACTCGGCTCTGACTCTAGAAAAATAATATTAACTTGTAATAATTCTAAAAAATTCAAAAAAATAGGGAAAAATCCAATAAAACATAATACACATAACATTATAATGACATGTTCTATAACTAATAACCCATCCAAACTGCCGTTACGTGTCCAAATGCATTATTTGGCTTAAAAATAATTTAACGATCTAATTAAAATAAATAAAGAAAAATCTGGCATAGACTCATGTAGTCTGATAACTCATTCTGTTGTTGTCTTACTGACGTTGTCATCATATACTTGCGCACACATGACTCTCATGGTTCATCACATATGACCGGCCTCAGCTTGGTACGCGTGTTCTGAAATTAACCTGACCAAAAATAATGGTCTAACCGACCTGTTCAAAATATAAAACCCTGACTCGAATCACGGGATTTACATGATCGACGGAGCCCAGCTGTCAGCTAGCCTAAAAATGGCCAGAAAGGGGTAGTATCGCCACCGGATGAGGCGATGTCGCCAGCAGCGAACGCGGCGATGACGTTGGTTATGGGTGGTCTCAAAAGATCGGTCGTCAAGTGAGGAATCTATCTGGGCTGACAGTCAGCAGTGTCCGCTCGGTGGCTGGCCAAAAAACAACCGAAAATGATCAACAATTCTGCCAGGCCAGTGTGAGTCACCGACAGCAATAGCGGCCATGGTGGAGGTCGATGGTCAAACGGAAGATCTCAGTATGGGGAAGCTCTCGGGGTGCTCGGATTAGCCGGAGATCACTCACCGATGCTGGAAAATGGCCACAAAGGTGGCGGCGGTGATGAACAGTAATAAAGACACGGTCGCTGGCCGCAACTGTGGCGGCTTTGGTGGCGATGGTGGGTACGGGCCTATAGCCGGCCGCGAGGTGGTTATGGCCATACCAATCCAGTCGCCTGAGGAGGGTTCCCGGGCTGCGCTACGGCCAATAACTCTAGGAATGGGAGAAAACATCTGAAAATTGATGGCTGAAGCTAGGGTTGAGTGGACGATTCAAAGTTTGCCACATGGCACGATCTAGACGTCCATCAACTCGTGGCCTAGTGGGGCCCACGTATGGGTATATACAATATACATATCAACGGAAAGCTTAGATCGAGGCTAACGAAAGTCAAAACTGACACGAGTCTGAAAAGTGACTCTGTAGACTGGAATCGAGGCAAGAAGGTGAATTGAGCATCGAACCCTCAACTCAATCAGGTAAAACTCTGTGACTCAATCAATCTGTACCCACAGGGGCACTATATAGTGATCTAAATTTCCTAAAATGCTTGAAAATGAGATACCATAAAAATCCCAAACGGATACTAAACTCCGCAATTGTGAAACGCAAGACACGAGTAAGGGTTTTATAGTCAGAACAGGTTAGTTCGACTATTATTTTCAGTTGGGTCAATTTCAGAACTCGTGTATCGAGACTAGGCTGGTCATGTGCTATGAACCATGAGAGTCATGAGTGTCCAAGTATATGATGATAACATCAATAACACAGTACGATAATAAGTTATCAGAATATATGAGTGTACACCCAGATTTTTGTTTATTTATTTTAGTATTAGATCGTAGAATTATTTTCTAGGTCGAATATATGCATTAGGACGCGCTACGGGTAGTTTGGGTGGGTTAGTTAGTTATAGAGCATGTCATTGTGATGTTATGGTGTGTATTATGTTTTATGGCATTTTCCCTATTTTTCTGCATTTGTTTTAGGAATTAGTACGAGTTTGTTATTATTTTTGACTCGAGCTGGAATCGAGTCAAATTCTTTACCGAGATGGCCCCTGACCTTCTCCCCGACCACTTATATTCTTCCCCCAACCACTCCTTTCTCCCCCCGACCACACGTTTTTCATCCCCTAACCACTCGTTTGCTTCCGTCGACCACTTGTCTTCTCCCCTACACCTTTTATATACCAAAGCCTCGACACCCCCCATTTACATATCACCATTGCCATCCAGTCGCCGCCTACAACGTCGCCAACCCTCCCACGACCTTTCCTGATCGAAGCAAAGCCAGTGCAGCCATTTCCTGCCAGATCTTCTGCCGAACTCATCCAGTTGAACCTGATCAAACTTTGGATGCTGTCGAGCTCCAAATTTGTGCTCCAATACATGTGACGAACCATAGCCATCGCCAATTATCAATGACGCGAGGTATAATTAACTCTGACTTAATTTATTAAGGGTGATAATTGTTAGCACAACATGATAGGATTAATGAATTAACAAGTTTGCTATTTTATTATAAATAAAAATATGGAATTTGCTTGATTGAAGTGGATTAAATCAAGTGCTATGGAACTAATTAGGTAAACTAAATAATTATTGTAATCTAATACAACGAAGCATAGGAAATCTTATGTGTGATTGATGCATGATGTGGTATGTCTGTGCTATAGGATGTCTGATGCATCATTTAGTTAGCGGGCGTTAGCTTCTAGATTTGATGTGTAGGTACGAAGTAGGAGCTCATCGCCTAGCGGCGTGCACATAATTGGAGCTTCTACCAGGTCCGTTTAGGACTCGGTTCGTATTTTATGCTCTATTCAATTGTATATTGTTTTATTACTTGCAAGACGAGTCAAGTGGCATTTTATTGGATTCCATTTTACCCAGTCAATTTAATCAACCAGTTTTCTTGATTGGTAACCCTCAAGGATGAGATCCCTTAAGTATATTTTCGAAAACAAGATCCGCCACAAGTTGCCTTCGGGCCTATTATATAATCCCTTCCCAGGCCTATATATATAATTTTATCGTATTTTTGTGAGACGAGATATGGGAAGACCGACTCACACGTACCATGAGTAGGTGCACATGCTAATCAAAGGAGGCTCTGGATTAGTGACCGGGCTGCTCCATTGCTAAGGAATTCTAACAACTCTGCGTTTGAGCTCCTCACACCCGAAAAATGTAGGGGTTATAGGAACTGTTTAGTACAGCGCATGTCCACACTTGTGGTTCAAAGTGTATTAAAGGCGACTATCTGATAGTACTCGGTCTTCATGCTCAAGGCTAGGAGATTTATGGAGTAAAGGAGGGGGCTAAGGATATACTAGTAGTCTCGAGGGATAAGAAAATGAAATGAGAAAATGTTGAGAGAGGCATTAGCATCAGCAGAGCAATCTGTTTGGGATGCGACCAGATCTGCAGCCTAGTTGCTCCTCAGTAGGTGCCCTTGAGAGTGTTCTGGTGAAGTATACGAATGTTTTTCTTCATATGAGAGTTAGCTCTCATTGTCAATTTGATATTAGTTATATTTTATACAAGTAACACTCGTTACTGACGTGTTTTTATAATATATGTAGGTGATGATCATGAGTAGGATGTGACAACCTGGATGGAGGAGCAATAATTTCGCTTGCACAAACACATGTCAAACGATAGAACATTAATGTTTTGTTGATGTTGTCATTATCTTATGAATGATGTGATTTAATGCAAGGTATGATAATATGATGTGATATGATATTTGCTTCAGTAGCAGAATTTCTAATGATATTTGAATACATATGTTTAGATATTGAATATGCACAAGTAAGTCCTAGAATTGGATACGAAAAGTGAATAGAATGCATAGGTGGGTCGAGACCCATGATTTAGAATAACTTATGCAGCATATTAGAATTTTGTGTGAATGTCAATGGATAATATATTTATATATGTTTATACATGTTGATTTGAAAGGGTGACCCTTAATTGTACTTTTAGGGGAGACTCACTTCGTTTTATTTTACAATTTTTATTGATTTTCTCGTAGTTATTTTGGTATGTAAACCGTTGGTCATATCATCCATGTAGTAGCATGTTAGGATTTTTGTGCATTTGTCCATGGAAAGCGATTGATATCTTCCATCTAGAGATGCCGAGAGTAGATTTGCACGAATTTGGTTCAGGTAAGCCAACCCAACTGGGACCATTGTTATTTTGGTTCGGTTCCCAAGCGTGAATCAGATTTGGAGTGTTACAGCAAAGGCCTAGATCTTGGCCTACAACCTAGCTAATGTATAAAAATCATATGTATATATCATGTATACACTAATAACTCATGCGTTGTTGTAGCCTAACTGAAGCTATCAACTGCATGTCGGGCATACTCAGCCACCATAACATGCTCATAAGGCCATCTGGTCCCCATACTCATATTCTGAGAATTTGTCTAGCTCGAGCTCGCTCAAACTGATTCGAGACTAACCCGAATGGGGCAAACTACATGTAGGTAAAACCCTCATCCGATGCTAGCTTTTACAACATCTCCTCTTTATAAAAATTTTGTCCTCAAAATTTCTCATATCAACTGTAATTAGAGGACTTAACTAGAGATGTCATATTGCTGGCAAACTAGGAGCTGCTATCCCATGAAAGCTAGCTACACACGGTTCGAACTATAATGACCAGCCCGAACGAGCCCGACGTGACTTAAAAAATATAATTGATGTAACAATATAACATTCCAAAGCATGATTTGTAACATGGTAAATAATTCAAGAACATGAAGTTTAATACTGCAAATAAGTCTAGAATTCATAAATCGTAAAAATAAAACATGTTCTCAAGCATATGACATATATATAAAATAACCATCCCAGAGTCTCGGACCGTTTCCCATAGCCACATTTATAACACAAGAGAACAATATGGAAGTCTGATTTTTATTATCAATTCACCAAACCCGGGTCACTTTTGTTCTTCAAGCCAAAGCTGCTCACTTGCGGACGCATTTCCAGCGTTAGTGATGAAACCACTAAGCCGCATAATTAAATAAAACAAGTCAATATAATCCCCATTATCATTTCATCCGTCTTTCTTATTTCTTCACAAGTCTTTTAGTAATTATCTCTTAGGTCAATCTGAGATTAGTAATAGTCTCTCAGGTCATTCTGAGATTTGTAAAAGTCTCTTAGGTCATTCTGAGATTAGTAATTGTCTCTTAGGTCATTGTAAAATTAGAAATTTTCTCCCAGTTCATTTTGAGATTTAGGTGGTCTCCGAGGTCATTCTGAGATTAGTCATTATCTCTCAGTTCATTCTGAGATTAGAAATCGTCTCCCAGTTCATTCTGAGATTAGTCATTATCTCCCAGTTAAATCTGAGATTAGAAATCGTCTCTCAGTTCATTCTGAGATTAGTGCCGACAAAGGCTACCAGCTTGGGAAAATACAACATTTCAAATAATTATACAGACCTAGATAGTTTGTAAGTGAACTCGCAGCTGTGACCAATGATCCTAATCTGAACGAGAGCAAACAATTAAGCATAAGTATAATTTTATTCGAGTAGAAATATATGCTACAAAATGACTAATATATATATCACTATTAAAATTCAACAATATTAAATATTAAATTATTCATGTGATATAATCATTTAAATCCTACTTACATTTTAAATTAATTATCTAAATCATAATTAATACTTAAAAAATAATAAAATAATTATTAAATTATAAACAAGTATTTAATTTTCCTTTGCGATGATAATTACATAACCACAATCTGGACGATTTAGTTTACGGTGATAACTTTTAATCACTATCCTGATTTATAGAAATTTAATTAATTAAGTTGTACGATTAAATTATTTAAAATAATTTGTATTATTTTAATTCAAAAATATTATTAATACAATTATTTTAAAATATTTGACTAAATAAAAGTTTTGAACTTTATTTATTTTCACTATGTTATTTAGGTTCGTCGCTTGTAATTTGTTTACACGATTATATTTTAATTACCCATTTTCTACCTTACTGACTCGTTATTAAAATAATCACTTTATTTACCTAATATTAAATTTAACATGGTAAAGGTAAAATCTTTATTTTATTAATCCCTTATAAACATCAAATTTAAAATTAATCACTTATAGTATGCCGATTATTTATCGACCATTTATCATTGCTGTATTTTTTATTACTTATGTCCATGTTGATTTCTTCAAATAATTAATTAGTTTAGCAACTTTAACCATAACCTATTAAAATGATTATTTTTTAAAGATTTATTATGAGTTAGTATTATTTTTTTAAGTCGAGTCGGTATTGAGTCAACCCATATTTACAAAACTGCCACCCTCCTTCTTGTTCTTCTTCTTCTTCCCGTCACCATTCTTCTCTTCTCCAAAAATAGGTCCGTCTTTCTCCTCCAACCCTTATCTTGGCACCCAATTGAACCACTATCTAAACATCCCAACAAAGCATCGACAACAAGATAAAATCAGCAAGCGAGGGAGGCCTCATGTGCGTGATTTACAGCAGCGATCCAAGACGCCGTCCTGCACCAAACCAGGCATGGTCCTCTTCTCCCAGCCTCAAGACAACTCCTTTCTTGCACCTTGCTCCAATTCAGATGTTCCATGACTTTAGGGTGGCATCAAAACAGGAAAGATTGGCCACCTTTGGACGTTGCATGGAGTATGGTCGTTCTCCCCACCTTGCATGGAGTATGGTTGTTTTGGACTGTTCCGGCGGCCTGAACTACTGTGAAGGAACCCATGATGCTGTCGACAAAGCACAACTGGTGTCTACCCCTTTGAACATCCATTACAACACCTATTGCAGCAAAACATCGCCACTTCCATCACCGTTGCAACTCCGCCCATTCGCCGCTGCAATTCCGCCACCCACCAGAAACCAAGGACATGGCGAGCCCTCCCTTCGACCCAACAGCAAGAGAGGTCGTTGGCATTGTGTGGGCTGCCTTGAAATTGTTCTAACGGTAGCCCATCTTGCCAAACTTTCAGACTACTCGGCCATGGACGGGATTCCAGTTTGTTTTTTATTTCAGACTTTATTTCTCATGTTTATCAAGCTTAGTATCAATTAAAAAGACATATGAATGCATGAAATTTAAGAATAGGAAGATAAGATGGATACCCATGCAAGGAAGAAGCCCCGGTAAGGAAGAGGAGAACTAGGCGGCTAAGGTGAGGAAGGCGCCCCTTAAACCAAAAATGATGTCCTCTTTCAAATTTATAAAAATGAAAATGACGGCTAGGGTATGTAAAAACACCCTTAGACCCGTATTTCATTTAACCGGGTAAATAATAAAATGGGTAAATAATTAAATAGGTAAAGAATATAACACGTTTGGTCCTTCCCAGACCGCGTTCGGTCTTTTCCGGACCGCATCCGCGTCTAAATTTTTATTATTATTATTTTTTTCACAGTCTTTACACGAACAAACCAACATGATGTTGGAACTTTGAACATTGACGAAGCTCGGTAGCTCCTTAATAATCTAGCTAGATGGACTACAAGTGATCGAATCATCTAGCAAAACATACCATACATGCTGGAATCTTCTAACACCTTCTAACCATACATGCTCGAATGGTCTCACTAGACTAGCTCCTACAGTCACTGCAAACTATCGGGACTGAAATGCAATGACCTCAGTGGGAAAAACCTAGGTTCACCCTTAAGGGTCTACTGGGTGATCAAGCAGGTACTATAAAGTATTGTAGGGTACTAGTCTGGGCTACATCAGAAAAACTATGTCACTGCGAAGTATGAGGTCTAACATCTTCCCATGTTTCCCTGATCCTTACCAATGTGACAGGTCAACTATGTGTACCCTCGAGGCACTCTCCTCCAAGTCCTATGGCTATACTTGGGTGTTCTGTGAGTCCTACTAGCATATGGTGAACTCTATTACAAAATAAGGGAATATGCTAATGGGTTGTGTTGTTTACTATCGCCAGTCTAGGTCAAACACGCAGGTGTCCTTGTAAGAGGAACCAAACTGCTCACTAGGTCTTAGCTTACTTGGTCCCTAGTCAAGTATCTCACTCTATTCCATAATGGAATAAGGAAAGCTGCTATGACTTTACTGCATGCTATGGCTCTTGCAACTATCTACATAAGTACTAACTACTACTGATGGGAGCTCTCTGTGATGGAATAAAAGCAAGAACACCTATACAGCATGTCTTACCAAGTATGAAAGCAAACTTTGCATGGAACCATGGAGTTAGCATTTGGTATGTGGCACACCGTGGAAAAAAAAATTTTAATATATTCGACTCAGGCATGGAAGGATCGAACGTTAGAGAATTAATATTAATTATATTATATTCTCTACCTGGTTAAGTCTACCCGGTTAAATATTTTATTCTTTACCCAGTTACCCGGTTAAAGGAATAAAATACGGGTGTTGGTGTGTTTTCACATACCCTAGCCATTTTTGGTGAAGGGACATCATTTTTCATTTTATAAATTGTGAGGGGGCGTCATTACGCTCTCATCTTCTTCTCCTCTTCCTTACCGGAGCCGGCATCTTCCTTGCTTGGGTAACCTTCCTATCTCCCTAATCTTAGTTTTCATGCATTTCTTAATCACCATGCTAAATTCTGTTGCTTCATCAATTCATGATCATCATGTAAAGTTCTGCTACTTCCTCCATTCATGGGCGTCATGTAAACTTGCTGCTGTTTCACCAATTCATGATCATTTTGTTGTGCTGTTGCTTCATCAACGTTCTATGCTATGTAATCAGTTGGGTTAGGATAAGGGAATTGCAGTCTCTAGCGTCTTAGGAGTCTAGGATGGGGGTTTGGAGGGTGGACAACGCTGTGGGTGTTTTCAGGCGTCCATACCAGTCCGTCGGCCAAGATTCACGCCGTGCATGCTCACAGCGCTTGGCCGGGATGTTGGGTTGTCGTGCAGGGAGAAGGGAAGAGTTCCTGGTGGTGCTGCTGGCGGGACGGAGGTCGCCTTGCATCCCCGGCGGTGCTGCTGGCCAGAAGTCGCGCGCCATGGTGCAGGACATGTTCGCCTTGGGAAGCTGCTGTAAAGCATGGACTTTAGGCTTCCAATTGGTTGCTGGAGAAGGTTGAAGTTGAGGGAGGACGTGATTCTGGGTTTGGGTGCCAAGAAAAGGGTGGAGAAGAAGGGCGTGGTCTGGTTTTGGTGCTGGTTTTAGTGCAGAGAAGAATGCCGACGGAGAAGAAGAAGAAGAAAAGCTCACGGTGGCAAATCTGTAAATACTGGTTGACTCGATACCGACTCAAGTTAAAAATAATACGAACTCGTAATAAATCTTTAAAAATAATTATTTTAATGGGTTATGGGTTAAAGTTACTAAACTAATTAATGATTGGATGAAATCGACATGGACATAAGTAATAAAAAATACGGTAATGATAAACGGTCGATAATTAATCGGCGTAATACAAGTGATTAAATTAAATCGGACGGTTATAAGTGAATAATAAAATAAAGATTTTACCTTTATCATATTAAATTTAATATTAGGTAAATAAAGTGATTATTTTAATAACGAGTCAGTAATGTAGAAAATGGGTTATTAAACTATAGTCGGGTAACAATCACAACCGTCGAACCTAAATAGCATAATGAAAATAAATAAAGTTCGAAATTTTATTGAGTCGAATAATTTAAAATAATTGTATTAATAATATTTTTAAATTAGAATAATACAAATTATTTTAAATAATTTAATCGTACAACTTATTTAATTAAATTGCTATGAATAAGGATAGCGATTAAAGATTTAAAACCGTAAACTAAATTATCAAGATTGTGGTTAAGTAATTATCGTCTCAAAGGAAAATATACTAATAATAGTAATTAAATATTTGTTTATAAGTTGATAATTATTTTATTATTTGTTAAGTGTTAATTATGATCTAGATAATTAATGTAAAGTAGGATTTAAATGATTATATCACATGAATAATTTAATATTTAATATTGTTGAAATTTAATAGTGATATATATATTAGTCATTTAGTTGCATGCATTTCTACTCGAATAAAATTATACTTATGTATAATTTTATGTCCTCGTTCAGATTAGGATCATTGGTCGCAGCTGCGAGTTTGAAATATCCAGGTCCGTATAATTATTTAAAATGTTGTATTTTCCCTTGTGGACAACCTGGTCAGCCTGAGCCCAGATTCGACCACCATGCACCGAGTGCAACCGGGGTCAAGGAATTGACTCAGTCCGACACGGGCTACGCCCTTCATAATCCAATAATGGACATGTCAGAAAGGACCTGACAACCCATAATACAATAAATTGGACATGGCGGATTGGACTCGCCAGCCAATTACGGACATGGTGGATTGGACTCACCAGCCGATAACGGACATGGCGGATTGGACTCGCCAGCCGGTAATGGACATGATGGACTGACCCATCAGCCAATAAATTGGACATGGCGGATTGGACTCGCCAGCCAATTACGGACATGGTGGAGTGGACTCACCAGCCGATAACGGACATGGCGGATTGGACTCGACAGCCGGTAATGGACATGATGGACTGACCCATCAGCCAATTACGGACATGGTGGATTGGACTCACCAGCCGATAACGGACATGGCGGATTGGACTCGCCAGCCGGTAATGGACATGATGGACTGACCCATCAGCCAATAAATTGGACATGGCGGATTGGACTCGCCAGCTAATTACGGGCATGGTTGATTGGACTCACCAGCCGATAACAGACATGGCGGATTGGACTCGACCAGCCGATAATGGACATGATGGACTGACCCATCAGCCAATTACGGACATGGTGGATTGGACTCAACAGCCGATAACGGACATGGCGGATTGGACTCACCAGCCTGTAATGGACATGATGGACTGACCCATCAGCCAATAAATTGGACATGGCGGATTGGCCTCGCCAGCCAATTACGGGCATGGTTGATTGGACTCACCAACCGGATAACGGACATGGCGGATTGGACTCGCCAGCCAATTATGGACATGATGGAGTGACCCATCTGCCAATTACGGACATGGTGGATTGGACTCACCAGCCGATAACGGACATGGCAGATTGGACTCACCAGCTGGTAATGACATGATGGACTGACCCATCAGCCAATAAATTGGACATGGTGGACTGGCCTCGCCAGCTAATTACGGGCATGGTTGATTGGACTCACCAGCCGATAACGAACATGGCGGATTGGACTCGCCAGCCGGTAATGGACATGATGGACTGACCCATCAGCCAATTACAGACATGGTGGATTGGACTCACCAGCCGATAACGGACATGGTGGATTGGACTCGCCAGCCGGTAATGGACATGATGGACTGCCCATCAGCCAATAAATTGGACATGGCGGATTAGACTCGCCAGCCAATTATGGACATGGTGGAGTGGACTCACCAGCCGATAACAGACATGGCGGATTGGATTCGCCAGCCGGTAATGGACATGATGGACTGACCCATCAGCCAATTACGGACATGGTGGATTGGACTCACCAGCCGATAACGGACATGGTGGATTGGACTCGCCAGCCGGTAATGGACATGATGGACTGACCCATCAGCCAATAGATGGACATGGTGGACTGACCCATCAGCCAACTAATGGACATGGTGGACTGAACCATCAGCTAATAAATGGACATGTTGGAATGGTCACAACAGCCAATATTATAGATAATGATAGGGAGTTTATGGACTTGTTTTATTTAATTATACAGCTTAGTGTTTAATCACTAACGCGGAATTGCCTCTGCAGGTTAGCAGCTGGAACTAAAGACTAAGAGACGACAGGGTGGTTCTTCTACCAACTCAGGTGGTGAACAGATAATAAGCGGACTTCTCTTTTTACTTTTCTTGTGTTATAAATGTGGCTATGGGAAACGGTCCAAGACTGTGGGATAATTATTTCATACATTGTCATTTGAAACATAAGTTCTTTTGAGTTAGAAATGCTAGACTTATTTGCTTTCATATTATTCATGTAACCTTTTAAGTAACACCCGGTCCGGTTAGGACTGGTCGTTATAGGGTTGGTTTTGTTAAATTTTGAGTAACACCTGGCCAGCAAGGCCCACAATATCGTGAAACATGGCGGGTCGTTACAACACATATACTGGTCAATGCTCTGCTCATGTAAACCATCTTGAAATAGATAGTTGGATTGATATAATTGGAAGAGTAAGTGTAAAAATACTCGGGTGAAGGCTCGACTCTGTCTTACATCTCTGTCACATGGAAAGAGATTGGATCTCTCATGGGAAACTGGTCTCACTCCTCTAGGACTCTAACCAGGTGTGTCATCCTCATGTGGCTTAACATCCGGTGTACTGGGAGAGTGCACTAAGCCGAGAAAACTCTACTTGGTATGTATATCACTCTATCTATGGTAATGTGAGTTTCTCCATCTAAGTCACAATGGGGTAATTAAACTATGTATAAGATAATGAGTTGCTCAAACATATGGTAGGTCCATTGACATGTCTCTAAGATCGTCATGATTGGACTCCGCCATATGTGGCCAACCAATTGAATAACTAATCAATGACAAGTCTAAGAGAAGTTTCCTAAGTGTCTCTAGTTCAATCAATAAATAGTAGGCATGCGTTTCTTGATACCGTACTAGTCACACATTTCTAAATGGATGGGGTTCAAACAACCCAAAGAACCACTATATCTCTTGGAGTCTAGAGGGACTCATAGCGAGTTTTGACACGTGTTGCAACGACACACCCATCCTGGGCTACGAACCAAGTGTTACTATATGAAACTAAGTGTCTCCTAAATTAATTTTCTATTGATTTTCAAGATTTCAAATAAACCCATGACATAAAATTTAATATAACAAATGCTTGGAATAATCTAAGCCCTATGAACCGAACCAAAGTCCCACTACCATGTAAACAATCTAAAAGTGTACAAACAAATGAGAAAAATCAAAAGTCCAATAAGAGAGCCCTCCAGCTGTCCCGACTCTACTGATTCTTCCCCTGCTCACACATGCGGAGGCAATTTCGCGTTAGTGATAAAAACAGTAAGTCATATAATTACAATAAACAAGTAAATGTATTCCACAAACATTTGAATGTGAATCTTTTAGTGATTAAGAGCTTATGCCGAGCTCTTATTATGCCGGGGAGCGTGGTCAGCCCCAGCTACAATCCCGTGACTAATGTGCACGCACGCTACACGGCCAACGGACTATATTTACCAACATTGTTCATTTACTCACCCTCTCGGTGTCACAAGTGCATAATGGGTCATCTTGCACAAATACGCCTTGTCACCCCTTTCGGGCATGGGGGCATGTATTTAATCTCTCAAGAATTTTAAGGGTGTAGCTCTGTGTCGGACTTAGTCAATTCTTTGATCCCAGTTCCGCTCGGTGCATGGTGGATCGAATGTGGGCTCAGTGCCGACCAAGGCTCTTAAATAAGAATATATAATATTTTGAGTACGGATATGAACCTGGTCCAAGGCACCCGCAACTATGATCAACCGGATCCCAACATGGATAAAACTTCTCTAAAGCTTTCGCTTTGTGAACCACATGTACTCACAAACCATCAAAATGATGTTTTATTTAACATCAAGAGAATTCCCCTTTATATAGAAGAATATGTGTGGAATTCAAAGAAGTCGCTATATTAAATTTTATACAAAGAACGTAATCACACATAACTATATTAAACACTAACCATTTGTGTGATTACGAAAATTCAAAAACTGACTATTGAATTAATGCGAATGAGTGTCAAATCGCACTCCTAACTCCCGATCCTAAAAATTCAATAAATAAAATTTATGTAAAACCATCAATAAATACTATCGTATCAATACACTAAAGGTCACAATTGATAATTTATGATATTGATTCCCAAGAATTAATTTAATTAAAAAATATTTAAGATTCATTCTAAGATTTACAAAACCCGAAAATAAAATAACCTATTTATTTTTAGGGTTTTACAATATCCCCGGCTTGGGAATTTTCATCATAAAAAATATAATAATGAGAAAAATCAAGGGTTTGACAATCTCCCCAGCTTGAAAATTTTCATCTTCGAAAATATAATATGATTATAAAGAAAATTAATCAGTTATCTAACTTTTCATCTTATGTTAGGCATTTCTTTCATTATGCGTTGGTATACTTTGTATCTAAATCTATAAAAATTAGTTTAAATATCATCACATTTTCTTATAAAACTCCATTATAGAGAAATCACAATATACAATCTTTTTTTCCCCCACTTATACTTTGTGATGGTTGATCATGTGAGTCAATTTGATCTACTTCTACATCTTGAAGCTAAATTGTCTAAGGCTAGTTCAAAAGTTCAAAAGTTGGCCCTCTATTGCATTTGAGTAATCATTTTAAATTACTCTATACATACATCTATGCTTCATTGGTGTCTTTACTTTCCACAAGCTCATATCTTGCCACATAGCAAACTATAATTCATCGGCATTTTTTTCTTTTATTTAAGCATTGCCACTCATATGCATTACTAAAGTGTGGCACACTATCCCACGTCACTATCATCCATATCGCACAGGTGTGTCATACCACCTATACTACATAGATAACACCTCTAATTGTAAATGCGTCCCATATACGCTCATTTGTTAAGTGTCATGTGCACCTAGCATGACACATAAGTGGCAGACCCATGATTACTTAACATCTAAAACATTGAAAATTAATTCAATAAAAGAATGATCAATGCTTATATAAAAGAAAATTTTACCCTTGGGATAGTGGACTCCTAGACTTTCAACAAGGTCAGGATTGATTTGCATGGTTTCGTGGGAAACACAGCTCTGATACCACCTATAACAACCCGCCCGTTCCGGGCCATGAGCCAAATATTACTATATGAAACTAAGTAATTTTAAAGATTTTGAAAGAGCTCATTGCATAAAATTGAATATTACAAATACTCAGAATAATCTAAGCCCCATCAACCGAACAAAAATCTCACTACCATGCAAACATTCTAAGCCCCATGTACAGCGTGTCTCAAGGCATAGTAAAGCATACTCTGGACGTAACTATCATGCATCTGGTCTGTGGCATGTGCACTGGTCAATGGTTTCTCATCTCAACCGTTTGGAAAATAGATAGTAAGACTGATATATCTAGAAGGGTAAGTGTAAAAATACTCAGGTGAAGGCTCAGCTCTGTCTAACATCTTTGGTCACATGGAAAGAGACTAGATCTCTTGAGAAAAATGGGTCTCACTCCTCTACGACACTATCAAGGTGTATCATCCTCACGTGGTTTGACATCAAGTGTGCTAGGAGAGTACACTAAGCTGGGAAAATTCTACTAGGTATATATATCACTCCATCTCAGATGATGTGAATATCTCCGTCTGAGTCACATTTGGGTAATGAAACTATTTATAGGATACTGGGTGGCTCAAACATATGGGTAGGTCCATGGACATGTCTCTATGATCACCATGATTGGACTCTACCATAGGTGGCCAGCCTATGGAACAGCCAATCAATGACGAGTCTAATAGACGACTCGTAAGTGACCTAGTTCAATCAACTAATAATAGGCATGTGTTTCTCGATACCGTACTAACACTCACTTCTAAACGGATAGGGTTCAAAGTACCCAAAGAACCACTATGTCTCCTCGAGTCTATGGGGACTCATAGTGAGGTTTGACATGTGTCTCATCCATTCTTTAGTGGTGTGTGACCTACCATCCCGTACCAATTTGTGGCATTAATCTTGACTCACATGACTACCACTGTTGTGGTGGACTCTTAAGCAAAGCTGTCATTTTAGATGAGCAAACACTGGTGTCCCTCTATCTTGTCAGCATGGTCTGCTCTGATTGAAGTTCTTGTCTTCGTCACTCCCAAGATGAGGTGCAATTGTCTCCTCCAGACCGGTCTATTATCAGCTACATGCATTGTAAGTTCTAAAAAGTACCATGAAGGTTCCATTTATAGTCAGGGCAAAGGCTAATTCCTATGTCTCAAGCTAAGGACCTAATCGTGCTGGCAAAACAGAAGGAAAACCTGTAACCCTAAAGGACACTCCCTCACGAAACCCATCATCTATGCCAAAAGTCTAATACGAGTCAAATATATCTCCGTCGCTCGGCCAAACTCAAGACAGTTAAACTACATATTTGATCATCTACTAACCATCTGATCTTTATAACCCTGGCTGTGGGTCGTACGTATGCTCTCATGTTGACTGAACAATCGGACCACTGTGGCAATCCCATCTTGATATCATACTATCATGTAGTCTAACTCTGTCCATGCACATCCATTTGATGACTGTCACTAACGCTATATGATGATACTATCTCTGCAATACACATTTAACGTAAGGATGTCAGATCAAGGCAACGGTATCAAGATAGTTGTGAAGTTCATCTTGCACCATTGTATAAATTAATTCCAGTACACCTAACTTTCCTCTATGTAGTTGATGTTACCATAGCTGTATCTTGTCCTCAATCTCTAGCCATATTTTGCTCTGAAACTATGACATGTGGTCTCTATGCAATGCTAAGAACATCTTCAAGTAGTTGTCCTCCTATAGGGTGAGGTAACTACTTTGTCCTTACTTCTACAATAACTACTCCACTCGGTCAGTGGTAGTGCAATATACGGATGGTGGTTGTGTGTCACGGATGGCAGTAATGCACATTCAGCCCGTGGTAGTGCATCACGGTCGATGGTTGGGCAACATGGATGGCAGTAGTGTAGCATAGATGACAGTAGTGCTACTCATATGATGGTTGTACTATCCAGGTGCTGAAGCCTAATCCTCATCATGTACATCATGAACCAATTACTATCTCTGGCATGTTTATGTACATGTGTCTATCTTCCCAAAGGTAGTTGCTATCAACTTGGTTCAAGTTATCCAACCATGCACGTCAAATCCGGAAGGACCTAGATCATTATGGTAACACGTACGATGGAAAGATAATGTTGAGCTCACACATGTCTCCTCAAAAAGCAGCTGCTAATAATTATTTTTAGATTTTCCAACCATGTGTGTCTGATTCGGAGGGGTACAGATCATGGTGGTGAGACATACGATAACAACCAATGCTAATCCTACACTTATCTTATGGAATCTTGAGTAACTGCTCTCATAAGAGCTAACTACCTCTCACTAGAAATCACTCATCTTGCCCTCGTAGATCGAGCGAAATTCGGTCAACCTTCTAAATCCATGGTAAAAGGTAATTTTGCTCATCCTTGGTGTGTTCATGCCTCTGTCTGTTGAAGAGTAGCCAACAATATTCTTGGGACAGACATACACTAGTGGAGGAGGGGGAGTGATAGAGCGTGCATGGAACTATAGATCCCCCTCGCTACTCATCCTCATCCATTGCTATCTCTTGGAAGTGGTCCATCTCAAATCAGCTGCCCCAAACCCTCATATGTGCTCCAAGTGTTCCAAGTGCTTATGTGGATCTGAGAGCATAGTCACATCCTCCATCCCCAAGGATCTGCCTGAAGGTCTTTGCTCCCCAACGTCGACCTCGGACAATGCCTAATAGATCTGTTTAAGGAACTCAATGGTCCATGTTCATGTGTCACATAACTCATGAGTATTTCCACACTCCAATCTTCCTACTAGTGTCATCTCTTATGACTCTGTCTCACAATGTGCACCATGTCCCAAAGAAGGACTGATGTAGTGACATGCAAAAGATGAACAAGTGTTGTAATGTCTCCCAGTGATCCAAATACTCCTGATCACAATTCGTCGCAACTTCAGCTTATTAAGCATGTGGACACTCTTACGTCGTCCTAATATATGGCATGACAAAGAGAATGACTAGTTTCTAAACTTATCATAGCATGGCAGTCAGATCCATGCTAGCATCCACTGAAATCATGAGAATGGAAGACACTGTTAATACACGATCGATAAAATATATCGAAACCTTCTTGGTATTATGAGAATGGAAGACACTGTTAAATACATATCAAAACACATCGAATATAAGTAAAAGTAATAAAATAAATAATTGCGCTGAGCTCAAGTGTGTGTAGCCTTTATCTGTTCTCCCACTAAGTCGACTTAGGATTTGCAAAAGCTATATATATTATATGAAAAACGTTAGCAATGAGTGTAAACAAATGAAACTTATGAAATTTCATACTTGCCTCACACTGGGCAGTAAGTAACAAACTTAAATTAGTGCCGATGTGCGAGGACTTCTAATATTCACATTCATACATAAAATGCTTACGCCTTTACATCCTACATAATACGTGCGGGTGTCAGCTTGAACTCCGTAACCTACATCGAAACCCACTGCTAAGTAAAATACAGATGTCTATATATGATGCATGCTCGTAGTGTGTTCTCATATCATCAATACATCCTAATAAAGAAAATAGTGCTTACAAACTTATAACTAAACACGTTGCACGTCAAGTCAAGACATAATAATAATAATAATTAATAAATAAATAACTAAACAATGAAATTCACTTAGAGATAATTAATGAATAATAAATACATGAACATAAATCATACTCTAATCATAAAATTATAATATAATTATACTATATAAATACGCAGGTAAACATGAGTAAATATCAATATATACTCGTGTTAGTAAACGATATAAATAAATATATATATATATAATAATTCAATAAATAAATAAATAGTTAATACTCATGAATCATGAATAATAATAATAATATCATAGTTATACAATATAAGAATACATAATTCAATACAAAGAAATAATAACTACACGCGAACAAACAAATAGATAAATAAATAAATACAATTTAGGAAACATAAATTAGACTAATATTAATAATTAATATATCATTATTAATAATAAAAATAAATAAATAAATGACTAATATTAATTAATCATGAAGAATATTAATATAAATATAAAAAATACGAACATATGACTAAATACGTATAAATAATAACATGAGTAAGAAATAATTAATAGTCATTTAATTAATTAAATAAAGCAAGATAAACATAAACAAAAATAATATCTATGAATAAACACATTATTAATAACAACAATCAGTCACATAATCATTCATCCTAGTCAACAAATATATAAACAACAAGAAATCAATAATCATGAATAAATAAATAAATTAATAAAAATAATTAATTAATAAATAAATACTCATAATATCCAAACATTCTAAATAATGTGAATATTTATGTAAACTAATATAAGTCTCGAATTACCAAAATTGGTGGAGAAACGGCCTAAAACAGGTTGAAAATGAGCTGAACCGGTCTGAACTAAACCGTGTTGGGCGGAGTCAATTCGGTTTGGCTTAAATAAGGTTCAGGGCAGGGTCAGTTGGGATGGTCTTGACTGATTGACATGGACACAAGCTCAGACAGGCGGAATCAGGAACGACCTGGCGGACGCGACCCAGGTAGTGGACGCAATAACAGCAAACGGGCCAGACAGGGCAGCCGGTGCCCGTCACGAGAAAATGTCTACGGCAATGAGGCTGGGGTCACCACCTATCGGGATCAATAGGAGGCCTCAAGGTGGGGGTTATGGTGGTGATGATCGATAGAGTACGACCGAAAAAGAAGGCAGAATCGCCACGTATGCGGCGACGTAGTAGGGTTGCAATTGCGGTTGTGTCGGTGGTCATGGGTGACCTCAAAATGTAGATGTAGGCAAGATGAAGTTGTGGGTTGTCAGATCAGCTAGGAGTAGCCCTCTGGTGCCTAAAAATGACCCGAAAGGGTGGCGGCGGCTACGGAAATCGGCCTTAAGAACCCCCTCGCCAGTGGTGACTCCGGCGGAGCTAGTGGTCGTGAGTGGTATGAATGGAAAGCAGGTCGCGAGACGGCCATGGGGGTGCCTGTCCTGTGGCCGGGGGTGAGGCGGAGTGTAACACCTCGATTTTGGTTAACGTAAGAATCGAATGAGAAATGTTATGATCGAGTCGAGTCATGTTTAAAGTGTTTAGTTGGTAAGATTTGATTGATAAAATAGATCGAAACAACCTTCTTGGTGTCATGAGAATGGTAGACATAGTTAAATATATGTCAAAACACATCAAATATAAATAAAAGTAAGAAAGAAAATAACTATGCTGAGCTCAAGTGTGTATACCATTTATCTGTCCTCCCACCAAAGTCGACTTAGGATTTGCAAGACCTACATATATTATATGAGAAATGTCTGTAACGAGTGTTACTGGTCCATTAAATAACTAGTACAAACTAGCAAATGAGTATTCCATTACCCACGGAAACTTATAAACCTTCAGAATTGCCTTACACTGGGTGGTAAGCAAACATAGTTAAACTAGTTTCAGCTCGCATGCATATAGCTAATATTCATATTCATATATAAAACGTGTATGCACGCACATCATTCATATTACACCCGCCGACCACCTCCGGCCGCCATCAATCATTGTCGACCAGCCCTACCCTGCCCTTGTGGTGTCGCCCCGGCCAACTCCGGCCGTCTTCCAGCCGCGGCGACGCCCGCATCGCCTTCCTAGTGGTGCACTCGCGTCGGCGATTCCACCGCCAGCGAGCGTCACCGCCTCAATTGGGTGGTCGCCTCGTCACCCTCGACCACCTATCTACCTTCCCCGGCCATATTGGAACCCGTCGCCACCCAGGACGCCCAGATTTCTTCCCCCACCGCCATCTCCCATGTATTTGCCGCCGTTACTATTTTTTGGTCATTTACCACCCCAAGCCGACATCCACACACGCGAGATCAACCCTACACTGATCGACGAAGAGGGTAGGATCAGCTTTCGACGTTGGAATGACCCTCGCCACCGATTCTCGGCGACTTTGCTTGTGCCTCCCTATCTCGCCGAAACAGGGGACTCGTCGGCCGAATTAAAGTTTAATTTTTGTTCAGTTTCTTTTATGTTGATTTTAAACTTTAATCCTCACGATTATAAAGTTTATTATCAAATTAAAATATGCATGCAAGAAAATTAAAAAGAGGGAGATAGGAAGAATACCTAAGCAAGGAAGGAGACACACCGGCAAGGAAGAGGAGAAGAAAATCCGAATGAAGGCTAGGGTGGAGGACTTCCTTTATAAAATGAAATGACGGCTAGGGTTTGTGGAAACACACCAACACCCGTATTTTATTCCTTTAACCGGGTAACCGGGTAAAGAATAAAATATTTAACCGGGTAGACTTAACCGGGTAGAGAATATAATATAATTAATACTAATTCTCTAGCGTTCGATCCTTCCCTACTCGAGTCGAATATATAAAAAATTTTTTTTTTGTTTTGCACGGTCTTTACAATTGAGAGAGAGAAAAATCTTGCAATCTCGATAGTATAAGTGAGAAATCTTGTAATCTTAATGGTATAACCAGGTGTAATTCTGCCACCACTCGAAAACCAGGGACACGACAAGCCATCCCTTTGACCCAACAACCGGAGAGGTCGCCGGGGCGTGAGGGAATGCCTTGCAAGTTGTGTACAGTCGCCCATCCTTGCCCAAATTCTTGCACTCGTCGGGCATGGCAAATTTCAGTTTGCCGTTTAGTTTTAGTTGTTTATTGTTGATTTCAGACTTTATTTCTCATGTTTCTCAAGCTTATTATCAATTCAAAAGAATATGCATGTAATAAAATTAAGAAGAGGGAGATAGGAAGGATACCCAAGCAAGGAAGAAGCACGGGTAAGGAAGAGTAGAACTAGGCAGCTAAGGTGAGGAAGACAACGTCCCTTACAAAAAATGAAATGAAAATGACGGCTAGAGTATGTTAAAACATCCCAACACCCACATTTCATTTAATTGGGTGACCTGGTAAATAATAAAATATAATAATTAACCGGGTAGAGAATAATAATAATTCTCCAATGCTCGGTCCTTCCCGGGCCGCGTTCGGCCCTTCCTGGAGCGAGTCAAAATTTTTTTTCTTGTTTTATTCTCAGTCTTTACAATCTCTCCAACTTAGAAATATTTCGTCCCTGAAATATTATAATGGCAACAGAACAATCATGATATAATTTTATTTCTCCAGTATCGGTTCATGCTATTACAATAATAAGAATCTTATGCCACAAATAAGCTGGGGTATTTCCTTGTCATTTCTTGTTCGGTCTCCCATGTAGTTTCCTCTGACCCCTGAATTTTCCACAATACTTTTACCAAAGGAATTTCCTTGTTCCTGAGTGTCTTTATTTCTCTTGCCAGGATGCGAATCGGCTTTTCCTCGTAGGTTAAATTTGATTGGAGGTCTAAGTCTTCAAAATTTGGGATTATATGATCCTCATCTCGTACATATTTCTTTAGCATTAACAGATGGAAAACATTGTGTACTCCAACTAGGCTTGGGGGTAATGCTAGTCTCTATGTACAATTTCTAACTCAATCCAGGATTGGAAACGATCCTATGAATCTTGGCTTCAACTTCCCTGATGTTCTAAATCTGATCACCCCCTTCCTAGAAGATATCTTTAGGTACACAAACTCCCCAACTTGGAACTCTAGGTCCCTCCTTTGAGTATCAGCATAACTCTTTTGTTGATCCTGAGCTGCCTTAAGCCGTTGCTAAATGAGTTTCACCTTTTCAGTTGCTTCCCTCACCATCTCTGGCCCGACTATAACTGCCTCGGTAGACTCTAGCCAGCACGATGGAGATCTGCAGGGCCAACCATATAAGGCTTCAAATAGTTCCATCCCTATAATGGCTTGGTAAGAATTATTGTAGGTGAATTTAGCCAAAGCTAAGTGTTTCTCCCTGTCACCTCCCCAGTGAAGTATGCAAGCTCTTAACTAATCTTCCAAAGTTTGGATAGTCCTCTCACTCTGACCATCAGTTTGGGGATGATATGCTTTACTCAACTTGATTTGGGTCCCCGTGGCTTTTGGAAAGCTTCCCAGAAATGTGAGGTGAATAAGGGAACTCGGTAGGAGACTATCTCCTTTGGAATCCCATGCAACTTGACAATATTGTCAACATACAATCTTACCAGGTATTCTGTTATTCTCATTGATTTCTGTGGGGATGAAGTGAGCTACCTTAGTTAATCGGTCCACAACCACCCATATGGAGTCATGCTTCTTCTGAGTCCTTGGGAGTTTTTCAATAAAATCGCATGTGACACACTCCCATTTCCAAGTTGGTATTCCTGAAGGTTGCAATAGTCCTCTAGGTAGTTGATGTTGGGCTTTGATTTGTGGGCAAGTCTGACACTTGAAGACAAAATCCACAACATCCCTCTTCATCCCAATCCACCAGTAGGTTCGCTCGGTCGGATCAGTTTGTCATTATCTTTGTCAATGACGTGTTGCTCGACCTACTCTTCAAAAGCTGCTTCAACATAGGAGCATTGTGCGACGTTTGAGAACTGTTCTTGCAAACCCTAAGAGGAAATCAGATTGCATGCAGGGTTCACTGGGTGTCACTTTGCAGCTTCAGAAGGTGAATTTTTTGATGATCAAAGTGTCGTGGAATCCAGGCAGATATTGCTGCAGATCTGACCAAGATTCAAGCTAATTAGAAGCAGGAGGCCACTAAAGATGGTCATTAAATGCGTTTGATGAGCTGCTTGGCTTCAGCAGGACAGTATAAAGTGATTTGATCCAAGGGTTTTCCCTCTACTACAACTTCTCTTGCCAAATTAACTGGGGAAGGAGAGAAAAATTATCTGGATTCGTGATTGTTCCGCAAAAATTTTCAAAGCTTTGAAGGAGAAATTTGCTTTTATCTCTATGCTCTCATTATCGGTTGATACGAATATTTTGTGATATCTGCGAGATGTGTCAGGAGTTGAATTGGATGTGTGCTCATACAGAGAGATAAAGTTGTTTGCATGTGCGTCAGACAGATAAAGCTGCACCGAAGAATTAACCAACTCATGATTTGCTAGTCAGCATTTATGCATTGGAAAACTTGGTGACATTATTTGTGTGGAACTCATTCAAGTTAATAACTGACTAATGTTTGAAGTAAGTATCTTCACCAAAAAGACTTAAACAATAGGCAAAGGAGATGGTTGGAATTCTTTGACTGATTATAATGTTAAGATTGATTATCAGGAAGGAATGGCTAATGGGGTGGCTGATTCTTTAAGTCGCAATCCAACTCAGCTCAGAGATTGAGATATTGTAAATATGATGGTTTGATTCACAATAAGACCTATTGTGATTAGTAGAGACAGGTTGGCACAAGAAAGAGATGTGTTGCCAAATCAATGGATCTCTATGCAAGCTTGTTCAGGATATTCTAAGAATGATGACGGATTATTTAGATTGAATACTCAAGTTTAAGATTTTCCTAATCTTCATAGTGATATCCTTTTTGAAGTCGATGCTTCTTAGAAGTTCTGTTCAATCCTATAGCTACAAAGATGTATAAAAAAGTGTAAAGAACATATTGGTGGCTAGGTGTGAAGAAAGATGTAATTGATTTTTTAGGCAAACGTGTTTAACTTGTAAGCAGATAAAGGTAGAGCACATGAGGCCATGTGGTACTTTATAACTTCTAGCAATTTTACAACAGAAGTGAGAATGTATTGCATATGATTTTGTATCTAGCTTACCAAAGACTAGAAATCACTATAAAACTATTTGGGTAATTGTTGATAGATTAACTAAATCTATTCATTTTATTCCAATTAGGCTGGACATCACATTAGAGAAATTAGCAAGGTTATATATCTTAGAGATTGTGAGGTATCATGGAATACCACGAGAGATAATGTCACATCATGATTTGAGATGATAGAAGGAGCAAGCATTGAGTATTCTTGACCGTTAGGAAAAGAAGATAGTGAAATTGATTCAAGCACAGTGAGGCCGTAGAGGTGTCAAGGAATCCACCTAGGAGTTGGAGGATGATTTGTGGAAGAGTCAACCTTGCTAGTTTGAGGTTTTGACTTTGGGTTGAAGTATTTTCTTTGTTCTTAGGAAAATTTCAGTGACAATTTTTTTTAAGGAGGTGAGATTGTAAAAATCCTTACCCTTTGGCTCAGGATTTTATTTGATTGGTTCAGTTTGGTTTTAGCCTTTGGTTTGACTTAATTTACCTTTTTATTCAATTTGGTTTGACATGGCTTTTGGCACATGGTTTTAGGGAGAGTTGGTGTTGCTCTTACCATGGTTTGGATGACTTTTGGCTCATTTGGGTTGTGTTTTACAGGTGGTTAATAAGGCGTTTACACATTAGAGGGGTCATTTTAAGGGGGTGTTTTAGTCATGTATTTTCTGTAAATATATTGCCAAATATCTAAGTTGATATACCCTTTAGTTTACTATTGCACCACTTCCTAATAGTCTTCTACTTTGTATGTGACCAATTTGACTCATAGTTATTTAAATATTTTTTTACTACAAAATTCATAAAATTTGTATAAGTACAATTGGCTTAGACCCATAAAAATGTCATGAGTCATGTCACATTAATACACCATACCACATGGTGGGTTATGTCTATTAATTTTACATGCATTCATGTACACCTCTTCAATTCTGTATAACAAGATTCATTTTCTTTTTATTTCTTTGTCTTCTCATTTTTCTATGAGAAAAAATTATCATTATAAACTCATCTTTCTACACTGAATTCTCAATCGTATTACTATCATCCTTCTACCTTTTGTTGGTTTTCCCAACATTGTCATTAGATGGAGTTCACCGGAGTTTGCTATTAAAGTTAGCCGTATGTCAAAGTACCTATACGTCAACTACACTTAGAAATGTATATTTTTGTCATCGAATATGTGGTGATTAATATTCTTTTGGTTATGTTGTTATTAATCCTCTTTTTTACTGACAATTGATGAAAGTCTACAACTTTTGACTAGATCTTCAACCTTGATCTTGTATACCTACAATTTCTTTAAATATTTTAATTTTTGTAACTCATGCATTATTATCTTGTTATTATTCTTTTTCATTCATTCATGTTATATTTTTATTCATCTATTTTAATCTACAAATATATATAACAATTGATTTTAATTAATCTTATTTTGTTTGATCATGTATTCTTATCATGCATTATATAGATTGTATTAGATGTTGAAGTGGGTTTGTTTATAGGTCACGTGTTTCGAGCTCCCCGGTAGAGTGCTTGAGCTTGGAGATGAAGTTTGTTTAGGAGTCATTGCTTATTTTATGCTTATGTTTTAGGAGAGTTCTTTTATATCGTACAATGAGTTAAGTGGTGGTTTAATCGCAACTCATATAAATCGGGCCATTTAGGTATCATGATTAATAATCCTCGATGATTAGATCGTTTGGGTTGTTATCAAAAATCAAAAGATCTATCAAAAGTTACCTTCTTTCCATAGGCCTATTAATATTATTATTCCCTGCCTAAGCATACTATTATTATTATGTTTTTACGATTTTGAGAGTAGGGAGATTGTTAGAGATTGTTTCCGGAGTCCCACTTCGAGTGGTAAGTCCTAGGGCATGACCAGTTGAGGAGCCCAGTTGTTTTATTGTCGATGAGAATGTCACAATGGCCTACTTTCTCTTCTTGCTACATCATTTTCTCCCCTATGTTATGAGCATCTCACACCCAGAGAGTCGTAGGGTTACGTGTACCATATTCTATGGCATATTTCATGATTGTGGTGTACTTGGCATGCCTTCAAAGCTTAGAGGAGAGCAGCATGGTGGATGTCGCATGGCGATATAGTTTCCATTGGGTGTTGTGTGATTCTTCTTGTGGTGTACTATGGCCTACTTGTTTTTCTTTAATAGGAACTAATGAGTTCGTATGTCAGTTTGATATTATAGTTATTTTATTTTGCAACCACAAACTTGTTGCATACCTTATTACTGACATTTTTTTTAATATTTATGTACATGGTGTGCCTTGAATGTCGCTAGCGAATACAGGGGGATGCTAAATTCTTCACACACACACACACGCACATACACCTGTCACGTTGTTGTCGTGTTATTTTATGTTGCATTCCAATTTATTTTGGTCATCGAACATCTTTTCTCTTGGCTTAGTATGCTGATGCAATAACACAATGTTTTGGGAACTTATATTTCCAATAATTTATAATATTTTCAATCATGTTTTTGTCCTCCATCCAAGATGCCAAGTGGTTTTCTATATAATTAAGTTAAGATATAAAAATATTAAATAATATAATATTTCGATCAATTGAAGGATGAACTGGGCATGGGATGCTACAACTGGAGTTATTTAAACATCAATTCTAGGACTCCTGGCTTGGATAAAGCGATACAAAACTTGTTAGACCTACGTACCTGAAAGTATTCCAACTACAAAAAGAAGAAATACAGTTAGTTGCACAAACACTAGCAATAGTCATAGCGTCATACCATATCACGAGGTAGAAGCCGTCATGGGTCACAACACAAATCTCAAGGCCACAAGGCCACACACGACTACACAACCATAACATCAACACAACATGATCCATAATCTCAAAACATCAACACACATAAGTCAAATATAGATCCAGCAAATAACAAAGTCCCAAAGAGACAAAACACAAACAGCCAAAACCACAACACCAAAAGTTGGCCCACATCCACTAAAGTCGTCATGATCTATGTAGCTACATTGGCCAACGCCAAGATTATTCACCTATATAATATAGGAAAACATATCACTCAGTCCCAAATAAGTAATAGGAAAAATTTCAATACTGGTAGATGGATAAAGTTATTATCCAAAAGAAACTGAATAGAAATAACATCTTCTCCACAACACATAGGTCACAATGATCCAATAGGGCCTAATCGTAATCGCTGATAATCTATAGACATGGACTAAATAATAGCTCATAGTAACATGCAGGTAATATAGCCAATAGAGCTTAGTTGATAAATAATAGCTCACAAGTAACATGCAGGTAATATAGCTAATAGGGCTTAGCTGATAATCACTGTAGCACAGTGTGGTCTAGATATACTTTAACGAAAGCATCAAGTTGAATACTTTTGGAATGTGCCTGAATGCATGTAGTAATGTAATATCATATATGTAAGACCATCACTGTAACCACCCAGCCCAAAGTGCAACGTAATGGGCTAAATCATTTCTTTAAAATGGGTACCCCGGAAGTTAAAGATCTATAGTCCATTCCCACTTATAAACAGGATCTTCTCCCAGTAGGTATTAGATGTGGGACTAAGTTGAGGGATCTCACAATCCACCCACCTTAGGGAATTTCGTCCCCGAAATACCTATTCTTGGCCCGTTGCTAGCCCCAGCCCACGACCTTTCTGGCCCGTGACCAGTAGCCTAGCCAACGTTTCATAATCCAGCCCACCATCTAACACGGAACTAGGTCGGCTCTGATACCATTTGTGACGACCCAGCCCAAAGTGCAACGTAATGGGCTAAGTCATTTCTTTAAAATGGGTACCCCGGAAGTTAAAGATCTATAGTCCATTCCCACTTATAAACAGGATCTTCTCCCAGTAGGTATTAGATGTGGGACTAAGTTGAGGGATCTCACAATCACCAAGCACCACAAGTGTGTAACAACCTGACCCAAAGTGGAATATAATGGGCTAAATTATCTCTTCAAAAGTGGTTAACCAAGTTAAAGATTTATAGTCTATTATCGCTTATAAACAAGATCTTACCCCATTATGTATTAGATGTGGGGCTAAATTGAATGATCTTACAGTCCACCCACCCTAAAAATTTTCATCCTCAAAATTCCTATACTTGGCATGTTGCTAACCCCAGTCCACGACCTTTCTTGGCCTGTGAATGGCAGCCTAGCCAACGTCTTTAGTCCAACCCGCCATCTAAAACAGAACGAAGAGGCTCGATACCATTTTTTAACGACTCGCCCAAAGTGCAACATAATGGGCTAAGCCATCTCTACAAAAGTGGTTAAGCGAGTTAAAGATCGATAGTCCATTCCTACTTATAAACAAGATCTTACCCCAGTAGGTATTATATGTGAGGCTAAATTGAGAAATCTCACAAAGTGGGTACCTGATCAGGCCCCTAGGTATCATGCATCCCATCTATCTCACGTGGAAGTCAAAATCCGAAAATGTAACACACATATAAGGTCTGGGCATGGGATATCCTATAGTGCTAACAAGCAACTTTACACCAGATCTTGTAACCTTTCAAAAACCTCATCAAGGGCTCCAGAAACAAGAATTATGGAATCAATCAAGTAAACAAGAAGGATCCAAGGGGACACAGTTGTAAACTTTTTGCATATCCGGACCAAGACAACCATGATAATGAATTGAGAAAAAAAAGTGGCTAGACACTTACGTGGAGTCAAACATGTTTGTCAAATCAAAGTGGTGTGTGTGCATGATGTGACAAAGATAAACGGGCCATGACCGCATAACTTTGATTTGTATGCCCTTCTTTAAGAATTCGCAAGGGTTATTCTAGGAATAAGAAGTTTATGTAGGCGTTAATTAGACAGAAGGGAGAACCTAGACAGTATTTAAGGTCTTAATGAAGTGTTGCCATCCTATTCTCTCCTACATGACGTTGTTTATCGCCTCCTCTCCTTGAAAGATCAGCCCTCTTCCTCTTTTCCATATATCATCCAGACCTCTTGGAGATCAATTTGTGGGTGTTTCTTCACCGGGAATAGAATTCTAGGGGAGTTTTGTAAAGAAGAAGTAAGTTTTTTTAACCTAATTCATGTAAAGCGCACAGTTCTTGTCATTCCATTCTTGTAAAATTCGTGGCCTTTAGCTTAGGATTTTATTTCTTGTTCGGTTTGGTTTGACCTTTGGTTTAACTCAATTTGCCTTTTGGTTTAATTTGATTTAGCTTGGTTTTTGGCTCTCAGTTATAAGGAGAGTGTGTGTTGCTCGTGCCTTACTTTGGAAGGCTTTGGCTCATGTGGGTGCCTATTGGTGTGGTTTTGTTTTGCATGCGTTGTGTTTTAGAAGTAGTTAATAGGGTTATTTACATGTTAAAGATATCATTTTGGGGGAATGGGGTATTCTAGTCATGCATTTAGTGTGAAAATGTTATCAAATATCTAAATTGATACGACCTTGGGCTTGTTGTCACACTAATTCTTGATAGCTTATACTTTATGTATGTGACCAAAATTCATACTCATGTGGTGAGCCATTAGCCTTTTGAGTATGTTGCTAGTTGATCCTAATCTTTTCCTTAGAGATTTGATGAAAGTCTATAACTTTTCATCTGATCTGTAACTTTGATCTTGTATACCTACAGTTTAGTTAAATCTTCTATTTTTGTAACTTTTAACTATTATTTTGTTACTGTTCTTTTTCATTAATTCATATCCTATTTTTATTCATCTATTGCAATTTACAAATATATATAACAATTGATTAAATTAAATTTATCTCATTTGATCACACATTCTTATTCATGCATCATATAAATTGTGTTAGATGTTGGGTTGGGTTTGTTTAAAGGTCACATGGTTCGAGCTTCACACGTCCACATACTCACATCGCGTTGTCCTCGTGTTATTTGATGCTACTTTATATTTTATTTCGGCCATTGAACATATTTACTTTTAGCTTAAAATACTAATGTAATAACCACATATTTTGGGAACATATATTTTCAATAATTTATAATATTTTGAATAATGTGTATATTTTTCCTTTGCTTCTTTTTTTTGTTGAGGTTCTGGGTAGTGGTTGTCTTCTAGATAAAATGCCAAATAGGTTTAGAACTTAAGGGGTTTTGTGGGTTTGGTTTTCTATGAAATTAAGTTAAGAGATTGTAATATTAAACAATATAATATTTTGGTTATGTTCAAAGATGAGCCTGACGTGGGATGTTACAATTCATCTATCATATTCTATGCAAGCATTATTATATTTGTTAAATTATGATTTTTCTATGCAATTTTGATGAAAAGTTGCATGTTTAATGTTGTGATTATGTTTTATATGAAAATCTTATGATTTCTACAATGTATATACATGAATAGGATGATAAATTGCATCATCAACACTATTTATCTTGTTTGTGATAGTTCATGAAGGTATGCATGTATTCAAGATTTAATATTCAATATTCCTGTACATTATGCATGTGCACCATGGTTTGTGATAAGTTAAATAACATAGAATTAATTTTTGATGGATGTTTTGTGTTGTTTTCGTGAAAGTTGAATTTTAGGAAGAAGAATAGGGTGAAATCAATCAAGAACTTATCTTTTTCAACCAAGAATAGTTCTAAACTCTCAATAATAATATAGATATAGAGTATACAAAATTTCATACAATTCAGAGTTGAATTGACATGGTTTCTATAAACCCCAGTCAAAATTGAAGAGATTTGACTTTCATTGAGAGCTTTAATAGAAACTTAGATGTAGAACTCCAAAGTGAAAATACTTTTAGAGGAATGGAAATTAAGGTGTTAGGAAGCTACAATTAAAATTTCGTGAATTTTGGACCACATTTAGGTCTTCAATAAATTTCCAAAAGATTGCAACATGAAGAAAACTCGTTCGTCAAAAAGTGTGAGAGCACCCAGGGACTTTGAAACAGAGCGCCCAAGCATTTTAATACAAATTTTTGGGACAATAGAGTGTCCAGGAGCCGAGAAATAGAGTGCCTGAATGCCAAGGTGCTGAAATCCTAATTTGCTCCTATATTAAAATAGTTATAATTTTGATTGTAGAACTCAGATTCAAGAGATTCATTTTGCGTTTTGCTCGTCCTGATCTCTTGTTTCCACATATTCAATTTCAGTGGTTTTGGCTAAGTATCTTGGGATATTAGTATTTTTAAATTTTTATTGATGTAGTGCTTCCAATATTTTATATTCCTGATTAGATTATCACTTTATGATGAATATATGATGTTGTGAATGTTTTATGGGTATTGTAAAGTGTGTTTAACGAATTGTAGCATGATGACATTATGATCCACAATTTATGAAAATCGACCAAGTATGCTATGTTTGTAAATATGTAACTAATGTAAGATGTTTATGTATTGATTTACTTTATCGTTGAATGTTGTATGCTTATTATATGATATTGATTTGTTGCATCCTTGACATACGTTATAGGCAATGGGTTACATTTATATAGGTAGTGATGTATGTTAATCCTCAGGCTAGGGTGTTCTGCTACTAAAACAAAGGGGCTCCAAAAGCAACAAGGTCAAGTCAGTTTATTCTTATTTTGGGGAGTTTTAAGATCCTTTGTATTTATGACTTGTTTGACAGTTATTCAATTAAATTCAAAGAATGCATGTAAAAATTTAAATTATAATGTAAAATTTGTCTATGTACCCTGGACATATCCCTAAGGCCAGGTTCGGGCAAAGTAAGAAGGGCTATTGTCTCGACGGCACTTGTGATCATTTGGGACTTATGAAATGTGATTTTGTATTTGCTAGGGGCCCGCTGCATTCTCGGGGAGTCAAAGATACTAGACTCGAAAGTGGGTTTAAAAGGTTGAACTGAGACAAGGCTACAAACAAGTTAAATATGTATGTTTCAGATTTTACTTGTGTTTTTGCATTTCAGCTCAAAAGGTTGAGCCAAGGCTACAAACAAGTTAAATATGTATGTTTCAGATTTTACTTGTGTTTTTGCATTTCAGCTTGAAAGGTTGAGCTATAGAATAATGTCACTAAGACCAAAATGGTTGGGTAATAGATGATTTAAAACGAATCAACAAGAATGAATTTGAAATCTATATAGGGTCTCAAAGGTTGGACTATAGATGATGAATTTAACAACGAAGGATGGTCAATGATTTTATGATAGTAAGCTACAATGGTTAAAAATAAGTGAACGTCAGGTTTATATTAAAGGTTTGATTATGGACTAACTTTTAAGTTAAGTCAAGGCTACAAAGGTCTAGCCATGTATATGTGATAAGTTTATATTCATGTTGACTATTTAATTATATAATTAGTTAAGCATGCTTAGGAATGCCTTTTTATTTATGCAAAAAAAGCATGTTAAATTGTTTATGTTCATGTTGACTATTTAATTATATAATTAGTTAAGCATGCTTAGGAATGCCTTCTTATTTATGCAAAAAAACATGTTAAATTGTTGAACATTACATGTCATGTTCATGTTAATGATTAAGGTTATGTTAAGTTACAAGCTATGATGGTACGAATAAAATGAAATGAATAGATATTTTTGTTTGTGTTTTATCAAATTAAGATTATTCATAGTTTACTTGTTATGTTTACTACATATATAAGTAGAAGACTTAGAACCTTATATTGGTGCTCAACGAAAAGTTTCTTGATATTTCATAGGTTAGACGTGGCAGCTTATGGACGCACTGGATGGCAGAGATTGGTTTTATTTGTTACAACTTAGTTCAGATTTGTACTGAATCTGAGATTTATTTATTGGACATTTTTATATAAATTACAAGTTGTTATTAGTTTTATTTATGGTTTCAAATGAATGATCGGGTCTTATCATATTCCACTATTTCCTATGCGATTGATTTATTTTATATTTAAATTTATGCATGCACTAGGTGGATTCCTAAGTAAAAGTATTATTTTCTAGGTTTTATGCATGTTAGAAAGGCATGTCATTACACTGTGGTTCGTTTCACAATTAAACAATTATGAAAATTATTATTACATTGCTTATTTAATTGATTAATATTTGGCACATGATCCAATGCGACTCTGAACACCTGACCCAAATTATAAAGTTCACATCTATTTTGTTTGTATAACATTGATTAGGTAACCTGGCAAGTATTTCAACCGCTGCAACATTGACAAACACATAATACTTATCCAAATAATAATAAAAATACAAACTTTATATAAAATCAAATTTTTATAATGAACTAATATGCAAAATAAACCAATTAATGTACAAAACGATCACAATGAAGTGCTCTACATGATCCTAACAAGATCCATCATGCAACAACGAAAGACATGCAAAACAACAAAGGAAAAGATGAGAAAAGCGTATCCGGAGCACAAAAAGGGAAAGGGGGTAGAAGGAGAGGAAGAGGAGGAGGGGATGCAAAGAGAGAGAGGAGAGAAAAGAGAGGTTACAGTTTTGGCTAAAAAGAATAGATTTGAGACTGGGTGTTGTGTACCACACGCTTGCTAAGACTACTATCGTGGGGCCCCAGAGGCGATGGACTCCAAGATGGCGAAAAAGAGAGAAATACATGGAAAAAGTGGGGAAAGGAGTTGCGGCTAACTGGAGAAGGTAGCTAGGGCACAACTAGGGCTCTATAGTATGCTAAAGATGCATGCGTCTCTAACATGCCACACAACCCAAGGCTACCTAAACACATGGAACAACAACAAGGCAACGACTTGATAATTTGGACCAACTAGATAAAACTCAATGGCAGATGCATCCTATACAGAAGTCCACAACAATATAAAATGTAATGACCTCAATTCTAACATACTTAATCCCGATTCAGGTGGTTACATGGATCATCTTCCTAATGCACATGCATAAGATAAATAACACATAATTAAAGAATCATATAATATATCAGAATACAAACAAGGGAAATATACTAAAGCCAATCAATCACGTTCCAAGAATATCACTAATACACAAGTCTTTATATTTATAAAATATACCACCAATATAATACATGTAAAACCCCAAGATGGTTTTACCGCCAGTCATTTACTTGCTTTAGGTCAGCCTCTAGTCTGTTCGAGCAAGCTCCAGGAAGACCAGTTTTTAGACTATGATTATGGGGCCTATATTGTTGTAAGAGCTGCTATAGTGGTTGAGTATGCCCTACTTGTAGATGGTAGCTTCAGTTAGGCTACAACAGAGCATGAGTTATTAGTGATAGGCGCAGGTATATAAATAATTTTTATAGGTTAGGCAAGGCCCTTTGGCTTAGATCTAAGTCATTGAGCGTTCAGCATTCGCTCGGGAATCACATGGTATCTCATTTACATGCATCATCGTGATTTGGACTCTCGAATTGCCCGTGTAAGTCTTTGTAGAATTTCACGTAATTAAGTTTAAGGCTTGAGGTAATTTAGCTTTCTTACCTCGATTCCTGCCTATAGAGTCACTTTTATGACTTGAGTCAGTTTTGACCTTATACTGTATCAACTCAGTTATCCGTATATATATATATATATATATATATATATATATATATTTATATATTACATATACATGGTGCCCACTAGGCCATTAGAGCGGTCTACATCAACCCTAGCTTCACCTAGTTATTTTTCAGAGATTTTTCTCACATTTTTGATGAGTTTCACCCGTAGCACCGCCACCAGACAGACACCACCATGTCTGTTTTGAGGTAGGCTATCTATCAATACCTCTGACGACCACCATCCACCAGCGATGACGTTTTACACCTGGTCTCTACCATCACCATTGCCTTTTAGGCCCTTTTCCAATGTCAGTGGGTTACCTATGGCCCATTTGACCGCCACACAGTGCTCATCTCATCAAGACCAATATTTTGAGACCCCTCACGACTACCGCTTTGGTTGCAATCGCCGCCCGACTCCAATTCAGCCCCTTTCTTTACATTTTTCATCCATCTAGCGACCAGACTATGCCAATTGCCACCACCACCATGATCCTTGCTACATTAGCCATCGATCGCAACTGGTGGCATCCACTTCACCGTCGGCATCTTCCGACAATGGGCGCCCCCCGCCCCGTTAGATCCTTTTGCCCGCATTCTTGTCTACCCTCCAGCATTTGTGTCCACCTGCTTCTTGTGTCTCCGTCTGCATCTAGCAGTCCGAACCAGCCCAACCAACCCAGCCCACCAGCTTGTCTGACTCTAGACCTAGTTAACTTGGCTGACCCAGTTCGGTTTAGTGAGTTAGCCCAGTTCAGCTCATTGTCAAACCATTTTTTGCTATTTTTCGATCATTTTTGGTAATTCGAGAACCCCAACATTAGTTTAGATGCATATTCACATTATTTAGTATATTTTAATATTACAAGTATTTTTATTAAATGATTTATTTATTAATGTTTATTTATTTTTATTGATATGTTTGTCGTATATGATGAATGCTTATGTGATTGTTTATTATTATTATTATTATTATTATTATTATTATTGATATATTAACTTATTAATATTAATCATATTCATGGTTACTAAATTTTATTTATTTATTTCTTTATCTCTTTTTTCATTGTATGTATGTTATTATTTATTTTTATTTAATTATGTATATCGTATTAAATCACTATGATAGTATTAATATTATTCATGATTATTTAAATTTAATTAATTACTATTTATTTATTTATCTAATGTTTATGTATTTATGTATTTATTTATATGTTGACTAACACGAGTATATATAATATTTACTCATGTTAGGCCATGTATTTATATAATATAATGATATTTTTATTTTCATGCATTTATTATTTTTATATTTATTCATGTGTGTATTTATTTATTTATTTAATATTTGTTTACTAGCTATTTTCCTCATTAAGTCTCAATTTGCGTGGTATACATTTAGTTGTAGGATTATTTAGCAGTCTTCTTTATTAGGATGTACTTACTATGTAAGTATAAACCATGATGATCTGTCATATAGAGAGGTCAATATTTTACTTAGTTAGGTTTCAATGTAGGTTTCGGAGTCCAAGCTCACTATAAATAAAATAGGTCCGTTAGGACTCTTCTTAATTTTTATTGCTATAGTCTATTGCTGATTTGATTTCTAGATCACAAAACGTGTTAAGTGGCAATTTTACAAGACCTACTTAGGACTGGCCATTTATTCACATTTTACTTCTATGATTAATAATCCTCGACGATGTTATCGCTCGAGTCTGATTTCGAAAACAAGATCCTCAGTAAGTTGCCTTGATCCTATTATATAAATCCCTTCCTAGCCCTATATATAATTTTCTCGAGCTTTCTAATGAGATGTGAGATAAGGGAAAATCGACAGGCATGCTACGTGAGTGGGTGCATGCTAGTCAAGCGGGCTCTAGATTAGCAAGTGGGGTTGTTCCATTCGCGAGGGATCATGAAAACTCCAGAATGGAACTTGTAGATTGAAGGGGTACTTAAGGCGCATGTTTGATAGTACTCGGCCTTTGTGTTTAGGGCAAGGAGTGATGTGAAGGATGTAGAGGGCTGAAGAAAAAGGAAAGAAATTGATGTTCCCATGCAAGTAATTTTACAGTTTGCCAAGGCATGATATGAGTAAGAATGGGATGCTGTCAGGCTAAGGCCGACAGCTCCTACTTAGAGCCCCTATGATATATTATGGAGATGTATATAAATGATTTGATTTAATGAGTCAACTTTCCTATGCCATCATGTATGCTAGTTATTTCTTAACCAATAACACTCGTTACTGACATTTCTCCTATTATATATGTAGGTCATGTGATCTTAAGTCGGCTTTGGTAGGAGGATAGATAAATGCTACACACACTTGAGCTTTGCGGAGTTGTTTTCCTTCATGCTTTTATTTATATTTGATGAGTCTTCATGCATGTTTATTAATGTCGTCTATTCTATTGATGCCAAGCAAGTTATTTCAACTCTATATTATTAATCGAGTTTTATAGACTATCAACTTTAGACATGTCTCGACTAGATTGTAACTTTTTCGATCCGGTTTTTAGATGAACTGAAATTGGGTTGTCACAATACTAATCTTAGCAAAGGTCCACTAGATAAAAATATACTAAATTGGCAAATAATAAAATGAATCTAGAACTAGTGCTGAGGGTATTTCGAATGGTATTTCTAAATTGTCATGGCTCCATCCCATTGCTCCTATACTCTAATACCTACGTGCATGCAAAAATGTCTATTTTGTATTTCTAAAGGTACTAAGTCCACTACTTACATATGTAATAAATAACAATCAGTAAATAAGAATAAACTTTGGTGGACTAAACATGACAAAACTTGACTAGACACAATCAATAATTATTAACTGAACATAGCATAACATGAACATATCTAATAGATTACTTAGCATAAAGAAAGTAATATAATAACTTAGATGTGCATCCTTGGCACTTAGTCAATTCCACCCTTGTGATTAACTTGTTAATCTGATAGTTTTTATCTAAGGCTTCTAGCAAACCATAATAATAAGTTAGATAAATTAACTCGAAAAATTGAGTTAAGTATCCTATAACTATCAACATAGTCAAGATAATAACTATAAAAACAAGTAGGTCCTTCGCCTATATTACCCCTAGAGAGTCGACACTTTGAGATTTAGGAAAGACATGTGAAAATTGGTTTGATACTTTCATCAACCTAGGTTGACTTCACCTTAAAAATTGAACTAGCTATTAGTCTTTCAATCTCCAAGGTCTTGCCATAATAGATTAAAAACATGTCAATAAAACAATAATACCAGCTATAGATCACAATGGTGTACATCGGTACATTGACGTCTAGATGCATGGTCCATTCTAGATAACCGTTGCACCTAGGAGCTTTATTGAGCTTTACATCTAAAATCATAAAGAAAAGTGGTAGCTAGCCACAAATTCGACATAGTAAACCACAAGTGATCACTAGCGCCATCAAAACAATGGCTTCGGGTGCTGGGGTAATGGTCCTTACTTGAGTGGAGATGCACCGTACCTCTCTAGCATAATATGTCAGTTGGAACTAGTTAAACTGACATACCTTGGTAAATAAAGAAGACTAAAAGTAGTGCATACGCACTTACTTTACATAAAACATACAACATATTGATTTAACATAGTAGTAAAGGATAAAGATTCAATTAATCACATGAAAGAGAGAATCATAAAACTCCCCAAATAATGGATAAACACAAATCTGATCATCTGCTGACAAGATGCGAGTCTTAGCCATGGTTGCATGAATCAGAATCGGAATCGGAATCGGTTTTCCATGGAGTCGGAATCGGAATCGGAATCGGTCTGAATCGGCCAAGAATCGGTTCAGTTGAATCGGTCCAAATTAATTTAATCGGTCATATATAATAATTTGATAATTTATAATATAAATATATTAAAATTGGGTATTGATGTTATTTTGATATTATTCTGTGTATTATAGTTTCTGATATTTTTAAATATTTTTTAAGATTTTTTAAATTATTTAGAATTAATTATTATTTTTGACTCGAGTTAGACTCGAGTCAACTTTTAATTACGAGAATGCCACTCTTTACCCCCCGCCGCCGCCGCCCGCCGGCCCGGTCGGCGGCGAGTCTCGCGGCGGCGATGTCGGACGGTCGGCAGCTGGTCGGACGAACGGTCGGCGGCCCGGAGTCGTAGCGAGTCGGCAGCACATTCGTGCGTCACAGCCCGATTCGTCTGCCGCAGGTCGGCGGCGAGGTCGGTAGCCCGGTCGGCGGCGAGCCCGGAGTCGGGGACGCACGGCGGAGGGCGGAAACGGGGCGGCGGCGGGCGGACGAGCGGCGGCGGCGGGGGGAGCGGGTTTGATTTTAGGTTTTTAAAATCCAAATTACCATTTTACCCATGCTTAAATAATTTAATAAAATCATACCTAGGGTATTTTAGTAATTTCATAAAAAACCGATTCCGATTTAAATCGGCCGATTCCGATTCCGAGGCCGATTCGGGGCCGACCGAGTCGGCCCCGAAATCGGATCGGCGCGATGCCGATCCGATTTAAATCGGCCGATTCCGCACGGAATCGGCCGATTCGTGCATCATGGGTCTTAGCTACAAAAACTGCTAATATTCTGGACGATAATTATCATGTATTACAATCCAAACTAGTATACTCACGTTGATATACTATAACATGACATGCATGAAGCTTATGATATCATCAACACATTACAAACACTAAACATAATCACACAAACATCATATACAATCCTTAATTACTTGCAACATAGCAAACATCACATCAATTAAAGCATGAAGATAAACCCCCGACTTTAGAAAAATAGCTTCTCCTGTAATACTAATTTAAAACCTTTGAAATTTAATAGCTAGAAACTAAAGATCATGATGGCCGTAACACAAAAAATAATCACATGAATTTGAGTGCCTCTACAACCAAAGAATCGCTCGGTACCCCGGCATTGGGTATTGCGATCGTGCTTAGCGTTGTCGTGCTGCAATGAAGCCCTAACTTGTTCTTATTGTATCTCATCTGATTTTAGTGAAACAAAGTTTTAATTTTCAAGCTTTCTGAGCACAATATCACGGGTTATAGCAGGTTCTTAATCTAACATGATTTTCCCTATTTTCTCATGATTTTAATTTGTAGAAAAACTTGTAAAGAAGAATTATTCATGTTCTAGGTTAGATCACATAACTATTTGTAAAACTTATGTAGAGCAAGTCTAAACAGAAATTAACATCTTAAACATTGATCTAACAAGTTATACAGGCACATAACATAATAGCAAATATGTAGATATCATAGAACACAAACAAAATATGAAACATGATGATGATGCATGAATTTACACTAATTACATATGTTAATTGAGATTACTAACCACTTTTCGGTGAAAAAGCCTAAAACTTCACACCAAACAGTCTACCAAGCATTCCCCAAGGTGAGAGGGAAGCTAGAGAGAAGAGTCCTCAAGAGAGGGAGGCTAGGGCTTCAACTTGCAATAATGCAAGCCGTCCTCATGTGTCCTCCTTATATAGTTTGGGTATTCTACTCACATTAGAAACTTCTCTAATTAATCACTACAGACTAATTCAGTGGATAAATCTGTCCGCATCTATTGGCGGATTATTACCTGAAAGTAAAGTCGACCGTTTGACAACCAATAATAGTGGACTTCCACTTTAATCACCTGACTGTGGAAAAAGCCCAGATATTACATTCTACCCTCGAAGAAAATTTTGTCCTGAAATTCTGCTAAGGAAAAGGCTCTGAGTACAAAAACATCTAAACAAAAAAAAAAAAAATGCAACTTCCACAAATGCCCAGAGATTATATAGCAAACCATAGAATTGCAGGCAAAGGGTACTCTAATAGCAATCACCATGCAAAGCCGAGGAACACTAAGAAAATCATCAAATAATGGGTGCTTTTATGCTTTTCTATTACACGTCTAGCCTTTTGATGCAATTCTTTTCACAGAGATTATTCTCCATCTCATATGTCAGAAAATTATCTCTTCCATTTGATGATTTGGAAGGAGGCCCACATTGGCAGGCCTGCATAACAATGAGTACAGAGCAAAAACACCACCTGTATGAAAATGAATGATATTAGAAATGCATGCTTCGGTTTCTAAATTCAAGTTGTTAATGCGAATACCGAGTAAAATAAGTGTGTTGAATCATACTTTCTACCACCGTCACTAGCATTTAAAACTATTAAGATGTACTTTACAAGAGGAATCAAAGTCATCGTCCAAAGCATTAGGGACAAGAGCATATAAATCATCCTTCGATGTTATGTTGTATTTGTCATACGGAATTGTCTCAAACACAAACAAAGGTGAAATGCTAAAGTGACCATATACTACTCCAAGGCTCTGAAAAGCTAACAGTAGTGTATGTTTCCACTCCCTCTCTCTGATGTTCCCCCTGCTGCCAAAGCCATACTCCAGGCAAGAAAATGAACAAAGCACAAAAATTCACATGTTTCATAAATAGATGCAGGTGCGGATATCTATTTAGTGTTGGGAAATTATACACTCCAGCGAAAACAAGCCAGAAAATATTTCCCCTACTCGATGAAATGAATAGGAGACACCCAAGATAAAAATGGATGGAAACTTTCCTCCCAATTTAGAGAAAAGAAAACCAACCTACTCGATCAACTTTGATTAAGAAATCTCTTACAATCAAGTATCGAAATAAAATTTGAGAAAACTCTCCTAACCTAAATCAGATCAATAACAAGATCTGAAAGATACAATTCTTGAGAAATTGAGAAAACTAACATACACCTCAAATGAAAAATGGATCAATCTCACACCCTGGATTACGACCCCACTTCAACTTGAGATGATGAAAAACTTCTCCAAACTCTCCCCTTGTGAGTGAAACCACTCCCCGTTATATGTGGAAAAACTCCACCCAATACATGTAGAAAATTCTACCAAAGTGTGAAAAACTTCACCCCAATAAAAGTAGAAACTCTACCCAAATGTGGAAAACTCCACCCAAAAGAGTAACACTACTCCCAATTACAATCCACAGACAAAGGTAGAGAAAGAAAAGAAATTAACCACTGTTGATCTTGTCGAAGAACCCGAAGTCATATCTTCACCTCACAACAAACAATTTCACTTTCTTCTCCCACATGCACTACCAATACACTACCAATAGTGACCCTGTCTAGATCTGTAATCCCTCAAGTCTCCCCTAAAGGAGAACACTCCATGGAACTTCCCCAAAGGGAAAGCACACCGAACACATACCTCTAATCACATATTTATAGACTAGAGATATGAATACCACTTGGAAGTGAAGAGCCAACTCCAAACACTACTTCTTGAGCATTGGAATCCTCACTAATGAGTCTCTTCACGTATTCCACAAACTCTCATCGAATTCGTCGTACCTCTTGGTTTATCTTCATGTCTTCACGACTTTCAATGTGACTGAACGCTTTCTCATGGGAGGGAATATCCCAACAATAGGAGTTGTTGGGTTTGTCCCACATCGGTCGTAGAGGTTGTTGGTGACTTGTATATAGGCTAATGGGAAAGCCTTATTCCTTAAGTTAACTTTTGGATTAAGAGAGGCCCGTGACACCTATTGCGAGTTTCCTTTAGTTGTTTAAAGTCCCTTTTAGGGGCCCGAAGGGTCCAACAGTGGTTTTCGGAGCTTGGGTACGGGCTCATAAGGGCCCAACAAGTGGTATCAGAGCCAAGTTCGAGCCGGGTTTGTCTACACCAATTGTTCTTGTTGTTCTTTCATGGGTTCCACTTGATGATTTGAAGAGGAGTTTGTCAGGTGGGTGTCGTCTGATTTAAGGGGAGTGTGTCAGATGATGGTTTCGGGCGACGCCCGATGTGTGAAAAGGGAGTTGTTGAGTTTGTCCCACATCGGTCGTAGAGGTTGTTGGCGACTTGTATATAGGCTAATGGGAAAGCCTTAATTCCTTGAGCTAGCTTTTGGATTAAAGAGAGGCCCGTGACACCTATTGCAGAGTTTCCTT
>JAURVB010009052.1:0-16779 GCA_033002965.1 Piper betle
TGATGAAGATTGAAGAGGTGCAATCAACTGCAAAGAAGCAGCGTGTTGCAACGCATACACATATCAAAGGCCTTGGTCTCGATGTAATGGATTCAGCCTTTTCGTTATTGCTTTTTATGTAAAGTAGACAGTCGCATTGTTATCTTTTATCCCAAGCTTGTGACGAAAAAAATCTTTTTTGTTATTGTGGAGAATCATGACTATGCTTCCTCTCTTTTTAAAGACAAATTTTTACTGATTTTGTTTTTATGCAACCTCCTCTTTTGGACGCCTACTTTCAACTGTTAAAATGTGTAAATGACGTTATTATGTCATTCTGGAATGTTACTATGAAATTTTGTTTGTTTAGTTTGCACATTAGGTTTTAGACAATTTTGGTCCATTTTTACAATATTGCTCATGTGTAATTGCAGACGGCAGGAACAGCAATACCTATGGCTGCTGGATTTGTGGGTCAGGTACAGGCCAGAGAAGCAGCTGGTCTTGTTGTAGATATGGTAAAGCAAAAGAAGATGGCTGGCCGGGCACTCCTTCTTGCAGGTCCACCTGGGACAGGAAAGACTGCTCTGGCTCTTAGGGATATCTCAGGAACTTGGTAGCAAGGTAACCTCTGTTGCTTTTTTTTTTGTCCTAAAACAAAATATCATTTCATTGACATTTAAGATATGTGATATGCACTTGCAAAATGGATCAAAGCGGGGAAAGAGTAAGACCTGAGAGAATCTGAATGGAGTCAGTTGAGAATGATGTAAAAATGTGTGGTTTAAATATGGAGTTGGTCTATGGTTCAGAGAAGTAGTGCAATAAGTTTTTCGTTCCTGTCCCTAGTTTATGGGATTATATGGATGCTTGGAATTACCTCCTTTCATCTTTCTTATAATGAGTGTAAGATTGTTACTTCTGTGACAAGTGCAGGTTCCTTTCTGCCCCATGGTGGGATCTGAAGTGTATTCATCCGAAGTAAAGAAAACAGAGGTCCTTATGGAAAATTTTCGAAGGTCTATTGGTTTGCGCATTAAAGAAAATAAGGAAGTTTATGAAGGAGAGGTACATTATGTTACTTATATTCTTGTTATTCTTGTCTCTATTGCACCTTCATTCTACTATATAGCTGCTGATGTGTAATTAGGTTTGAACATTTAATGCTGACTAGCAACTAGTAGATGCATGTCTATGGCAATTAATAGACAGATGAAGATTCAATACCTCTGTGACTTTCACATTATTTTTCCATTTTCTTATTTTTTTATTCTATCAATTAATGCTGCATGATAGCTATTTTTGTTTCTGTTCATTAAATTTTCCCAAGTACTTTTTATATGTTATGTATGTCGGTATTTTGCACCAGGTGACTGAACTATCTCCAGAAGAAACTGAGAGCATTACAGGTGGCTATGCAAAAAGCATTAGTCATGTAATTATTGGCCTTAAGACTGTGAAAGGAACCAAACAACTTAAGTTGGATCCAACGATTTATGATGCGCTTATAAAAGAAAAGGTAATGATTCTTTCTGAAATTCTAGTGTTGGTTTTTGCTTTATCATAAAAATTTGTGTTTGGTAATATTATCCTATCAATTTCTTTGTGTTGTAGGTCGCTGTTGGTGATGTCATATATATTGAGGCAAATAGTGGAGCAGTAAAAAGAGTTGGAAGAAGTGATGCTTTTGCTACAGAGTTTGATCTGGAAGCAGAAGAGTATGTCCCACTTCCCAAGGGAGAGGTTCACAAGAAGAAGGAGATTGTCCAGGTACTGTTTATTGTTTTTGCGTATCCATGTAGTCTTGCATTCTTTGTTGTTTTTGTATTTGCTGTCCTTTATTTTATTAAGACTGTTATATTCATATATTTATCCCCAGGATGTCACCTTACATGACTTAGATGCTGCTAATGCTCGTCCACAAGGTGGTCAGGATATACTGTCACTAATGGGTCAAATGATGAAACCTAGAAAAACAGAAATCACAGACAAATTGAGACAAGAGATCAACAAGGTTTTTTCTTTCTTTCACTTTGGCTCTTTCTAGTTTTTGTCTGATTAGAATAGGTTTTGTCATTTATTTATTTAGTTTCATTGCTACAGTTTGAAAAACTGTAGGAATATTGAGTCTACGCATTTTTTTTTTCAATGGTAGGTTGTGAATAGATATATTGATGAGGGAGTTGCAGAGCTGGTTCCTGGTGTTCTATTTATTGATGAGGTAACTGGGTGATAGTATGGATCTTTCTTGGCTTCAATTTCTTTTTCACTGATGCACCTTGATGCAGGTTCACATGCTTGATATGGAATGTTTTTCTTACCTTAATAGAGCCTTAGAAAGTTCTATATCGCCCATTGTAATATTTGCTACAAACAGAGGAATTTGTAATGTCAGGTAAAAGGTTCTGTTATCTACAATACCATTTGGTACCTATAATTAGTGTTTTTGTCTTGTGATTTATTTAAATTAAGACAGCCCTTAAGCTACCTTCTTTGTTGGTTGTAGAGGGACAGACATGACCAGTCCTCATGGCATACCTGTTGATTTACTTGATCGTCTGGTGATCATAAGAACTGAAACATATGGCCCTGTTGACATGATGCAGGTGGACACTTTGGCCTTTTTTCCATATTACTTTTGATGTAACTTTTGGCAAGTCCGTTATGACGAATAAATTTGCTTTTTCTAGATTTTGGCCATACGAGCCCAGATAGAGGAGTTGGTTATTGATGAAGAAAGTCTTATATGCCTTGGAGAGATTGCACAGCAGGCATCTTTAAGGTTAGTGTTTCTTTAGTTTCATGTTATTCTATTACTCATGGCCATTTTTCTAGTCATCATGACATATGGTGCCTCATAGTTGCTACTTGCTATAGTTTGTATCTTCTTACGTTCTTGTGTTTCTGGATATTGTCTTACTTGGCAGAATGTTGATTATTCTGATTATTAATTATGTAATACATGTTTTGTTCGCTCATCATCTTTGTTGGCCTTATCACTGGCCCTAGATTTGAACTCCAATGTCATTTAAATGCTTAATCATACAATAATATCAACAATGCTCTGATTATTATCCTCTGTCAAATTTTTCTAATATATTTTCGAGGCATTTGAATTTCTTTTCCTGTAATATTTACCATCACTCAGGACGAATCTTGCTGTGCTTTCAGGCATGCAGTTCAGTTGTTAACTCCTGCTAGTATCATGGCCAAAATGAACAGTAGAGACAACATTTGCAAGGTTTGTCACTTTGCATGTCTTACTGCTCTACTGAGAAGAACCCTACTTGTATCATTTTGTTCAAGTGCTCCTTTTATCTTTCAGGCAGATCTTGATGAAGTGAGCTCTCTGTATCTAGACGCAAAATCTTCTGCTCGTGTGCTGCAGGAGCAGCAGGAAAGATACATTTCATAATCGAATGTCTCCTAACTTGCCACTTGCTACAAAGCCGTTTTGGGAAAGTGGATAGAAAGATCACAATACCAATAGGTTTGCGCCAACCTCTAATTAATCAAGAGGAAAGAGAATTTTAGTTTTATTTCCGATACTGGAACAAGAAGAGTTGGATTCTGTTATGGGAATCTTAACTTTCTTAAGGCATTCTATCTGTAGTCCATTTGGGCTTGTCCAATTGCTAGTTATAGTGGCGTTATTTTCCATTACTTGTGGCGGTATCTGTTTTTGCATCTATGAGTATACCTTGCTATCATTAATTGTTTGTGCATGTGGTCAATTGTAGGCTAAAACACTACTGTGTGGCAGTTCATTTGGGATTGGTTGAAGAGAGTGGGATAGTTTCCTTACTCAAGTGAAGTGAGTGGATATTTGGGCGTGTAAAGTTTTGCAACTTTCTACGGGTTCCAGGTTATTTGTTCCAGTGTTTTTTGCTCTCTGTTACGGAGAGTTGGGGCCGATGAATACGATGAATGAGATGTGAAGATTATAGCCTTGGTGTTATTTGGCTAATAATCTGTGCAAATGTTTATTTCTTTTGGATTGCCACTCGTGCCGTCAAAGTCCCAATCAAAGTCCTCCATATCTCTACCTCATTGGTAAGGGACATACCTCCCCTTGAGAAGGGAACGCACCCGGCCAATCCCATTTTTAATTACCTACTAACAGGGTTAGTCTATTGCCTTTGAAAGAAAAGAATAAAAATGTCCCCATCAAAGCCAAAAGTAATAACGCCGCTGATGTTTATGAATGTCGTGACGAGGGCTTATGAATCCGAATGGATTGGGTATTATTATAATCAGCATATTTGTTAACCCGATGCCTCCGAGAAAACATAAGAAAGTTAGAGGGAGATTGTTTCATGTTTGTTTTAAGGTTAAGAGCAACTATTATTATCAAGTTAATAGGTGCGGCTTATTTGTTAGAGAATAATTAGTATCGGTTGTAGTTGATAATTCTATGTAAGCTAATTTTGGCATTGGCTATTAATTAGTATAAGTTGTAACTGTTAATTTTAAAGCTAATTTTAGTATTGATGTTAGATTTGAAGGATGATTGTATGATATGAATAATTTCGTTGATAGTAAATAAAATTACAACTATATTATTTAAATAGGTGGCTAGATGTGATGTTCCTCGTTCAGATACTAACTACGTCCCTTTTTTTTAATTATATTAAAAAATTTCAAAATTTTCCTTTTAAAAAATGCAAAAAAAAATCTTATATAGAATGGACTTGTTCTCTGAAACCCGTCCAGGTACATCCGCATGCTCTATTGATAGTTATCGAAATTTAAAACGCCAAGGTGGAAAAACGACCCAGTATCCCTCCATTCACAAGCGGCCACGTCATCAGCACCGCTGTCCCTGTCAAAGCAGCTGTTCCGGTGAAACGTTCTCATTTCCCATCCAGGTACATCCCCACCGTCGCCCCACCCCCGCCAATCTCGAACCGTCGCCAGCCCGTCCCCTCTCCCTTTCTCCGGTTCTACCCCCGGCCCTCTCCCTAGGGTTTTGTCCCCATCCCCCTTCCCCGCCGATGGAAGCGCCGCCCCGCCACGCCACCGCCTCTCTCCGCTCCTTTCATTGCCGCTGTTTCGGCGGTCGTTGTCGCTGTTTTTGCTGCTTCTGCTGCTGTCCCGATTCAGACTAGTTTTTCTTCTTATTTCTTTTGCGATCAATCAATCTTGGCCTGTTGTTGTGTGCTGCTGCTGCTGCTTCGTTTGATTCGCGATGCGTTCGGACCTTACTTTGGGGCTCCACGCCAATTTGAACGATTCTGTCTCCCCTTCTTCCCCGGCGTCGTCCCTCCCCCTCCAATTGCTCGAGCCCTCGCCGCCGCTTTCTTTCGAGGGGTCTGCGGTCGGGGACGGCGGGGAGGAGGACGAGCGGGTGGACGAGGAGTTCAGTATTCTCGGGTACCCCATGTTCTTGAGGCGCCGGCGAGGGGACGGCGAGAACCACGAGACGTCGTCCTCGTCTTCGTCCGCGTTTCCTCCTCCCAAGAGGCACGCCGGTTCGGATCCGGCGGCGATGGAGGCCCGCCGGGCGGAGGTCCGGGCGTGGGCGAACCAGCCCCTCGCTGCCACTGACCCGGACTTGCACGAGATCATGGAGAAGGAGAAGGAGCGCCAGTTTAAGGGGATTGAGCTCATTGCTTCCGAGAATTTTGTTTGTAGGGCTGTGCTTGAGGCGTTGGGGAGCCATCTCACCAACAAGTATTCGGAGGGGATGCCGGGTGCTCGGTACTATGGTGGTAACCAGTACATTGATCAGATTGAGTTGTTGTGTCAGAAGAGAGCTTTGGAAGCTTTTCGTTTGCATCCAGATCAATGGGGTGTGAATGTGCAGCCGTACTCGTGCACTTCGGCGAATTTCGCGGTTTATACTGGGTTATTGCTTCCCAAGGATAGGATAATGGGCTTGGATACGCCGTCCGGGGGACATTTGAGCCATGGCTATTACACTGCGAATGGGAAGAAGGTTTCGGGCGCTTCTATCTTCTTTGAGAGCTTGCCGTACAAAGTAAACCCGCAGACGGGCTATATTGAGTATGATAAGGTCGAGGAGAGGGCTTTGGATTATCGGCCCAAGATTCTGATCTGTGGGGGAGTTCATACCCGAGGGAGTGGGAGTACACTAGGTTTAGACAGATTGCTGATAAGTGTGGTGCTGTTTTGATGTGTGATATGGCGCATATTAGTGGGCTTGTGGCCTCACAGGTACGAAATTAGTCAAAGCATTCTTAACGCCTATGCTTCAAAATTGAATATTGTGTTATTTGTAGCATTGCTCGTACAGAATCCTTTAATGCGTGGTGATGTTAGTTGATTTGTTTTTATGTGTGATGCATGAACTGCTTATTATTACTTATTGGACTCTGGTTAATAAATGTTGTTTTCTGAAAAATGTTCTCCTGAGTCATCCTATGCAAATTAATGTTCGTTGATGATGGTAGCATTGCACTTTGGCGAATTTGAGTATAAGATATGAATAATTGTCTATTTAAAAAATCAGATGTTTTAATTTTGCTGTTGATAGTTGCGGGTAAACTGTTCTTGTCAATGAATATGTATATGATATATGTCTTTACTAAGATGATAACTTCTTTCTTATGCTTTTTGAATGATTCACAGGAATGCCTAAACCCATTTGATTTTTGTGACATTGTTACTTCCACAACCCATAAAGGTCTTCGAGGTCCTCGGGGAGGTATAATATTTTATAGGAAAGGCTTGAAGCCAAAGCAGCAAAGATCACTGTCGTGTCAAGGGGATGAAAAGGAGCATTATGATTTCGAGGAAAGAATAAACTTTGCTGTTTTTCCATCATTGCAAGGTGGACCGCACAACAATCACATTGCAGCCTTGGCAATTGCTTTTAAGCAAGTTGCTAGTCCGGAATACAAAGCTTACATGCAACAAGTTAAGAAAAATGCTCAAGCACTAGCATCTGCATTGCTGAGGAGGAAATGCAGGTTGGTCACTGGTGGCACAGACAACCATTTGCTACTTTGGGATCTCAGAACCATTGGCTTAACAGGTAATTACATTGTGACATCCTTAGATTTTCTAGACAATTGTTTGCAGCTACTCCTTGCTGATTAAATATTCTGCAGTTTGTGGAGATCTCTTTAACTGCAATGATTGATTCCGAAATTATTTCTTTCTTATTATGGGAAAAATAACATCATTATTCTGAAATCTACATATGTTATCTAACTGGAAGTTGAAAAGTTGTTATCTGTGTGATGTTTATTTTGTGCTGTTTGTGTTTAATAGTGCATGACTCCCAAATCTATTGATGAATTTAAAATTTCTTTTTAAGGTAGTCGCCATAAGGTTGTGTTTTATTTTGTCATAATATACATATTTAAAGTAAGGCTGCGATTTGGGATGGCTCATAAAGAACATTTATTTGCTTTTTTGGAACTCTATCAAAACTTTCATGGGATACTGACGGGATGAAATCATTACCTTTCATTTAGAATGCTGGGTGATAATATCTTCACGGCAGCATTGATACAGGGTCACAGTTCGATGACCTAAAAGCTCTATGTTGAATGTAAATAGAGCTGCTGATTGGTTACCAAAGTAAAAAATTGTCCATTCAAATGTTTGCATTGCGAATAAGATTGGCCATTTGAATTTGGGAGAGTCTTAAGAGGGCCAGAGAAGAGTGTCATTTGTGGGATGGAAAAATTTGTTTAGATTCATCTTTTCATATAATTCTGATTTAACTGCACCTATTGTTCACCTTCTTACCATAATATGTAAAATCTCACCGGATATTTTGGTCTATATGGGGTCAGCAAGAAGAAAGGCCGTACAATGATGAATTTTACGTTTCTCACCAAGATTCTGGGAGTGTATTGCGTTTTAGTGTCTTTCCTTTTTACATTGGTTTGAATATACAGTTCATCTGATGTGCAACTTAACTTTTTTCCAGGTAAAAACTTTGAGAAGGTGTGTGAGATGTGCCAGATCACTTTAAATAAAAGTGCTATTTTTGGTGACAATGGTGCCATTTCGCCTGGTGGAGTGAGGATTGGTATGCAATTTATTGTTTCTTATTCAACAGATAGGAAATGTATCAGGATTTTGGGTCTTATATGTAACATTTTCAGGTACACCTGCTATGACTTCAAGAGGATGCCTGGAGACTGATTTTGATACAATCGCAGATTTCCTTCTTAGGGCAGCACAAATCGCATGTAGTGTACAGCGGGAGTATGGCAAGTTGCAAAAAGATTTTATTAAGGGTCTACAAAACAACAAAGATGCAATTGATCTCCGTATCCGAGTTGAGACTTTTGCTTCTCAATTTGCTATGCCAGCATTCGACAATTGAAGTACATGGCTATTCACGAAAATGATATCTTGAAGCCGATTCCTCTTTATCGTTGCCGAGTATTGTTTGGGGGGCAGATTCTGCATCCGGCATGTGTTGACTTTTTGGGGGACAGATTCTGCATCCGGCATGTGTTGACTTTGCCCACTTTTTCACGAGGGATGAGTATGGGTTCTCATAATCTTTATACCTACTGATGGTCAACATCTCGTTTTTCACTTTTTTGAGTCTTGCAATTCTCGTGATCTTGTAAGTACTGTGTCATTTTTTATTAAATGTGACCGACGAAATGGATACTTTGTGTTCATACATTAGTGTAAACTTAAGTTATTCCAATCTTTTCAGCAAAATTGGCCTGCTGCAAGACTAGAGGAAAAATGAACGTACTGTATTAAAGTGTCCAGGAATCTTAAATCATTGCATTGTGGCTGTGCGGTGGAACAGTCGAACTCTCTCTTGACTGTTACGGTTTATTAATAGTTGTCGCGGTGAATCCATTTTGTGAAATCTGGGGAGATGGCCATGAAAGCTTAAGACAAAGAACATGATATATCTATTCCATTTTCTTGGTTAATTGATTTCTTACTTCGCATCACTGGTTCAAGGAAGAAGGAAATTGTAGTAGAGGGGCCTTTCAGCATTGGCAAGCATGGTGTGCAGGGTCCAGGTTGTTAATTATCCAGCTGTCTCTTTGTGTATGGCTAGCTGGAAGGTGATGGGTTTTTAAATCTAATCAAGCTGTTCTTGGTCCCCTGGTCACTTCTCACCCTTTCTGTCTCTCTAATTCTATTCCCCGTGACCTTGAAAGCAGTAATGCTTGGACAGAAGAGACCAACCAGGTCACCACACGAGTGGGTGGGTAGGAGCTGTATCATTCATTCATCCTGTTGCAATCCTCTGATTATTTTAATTGAAGTTGAAACGCTTTTGAACCATGCTTGTTCGTGTGCAACTGATTGCTAGCCTAGAATTTGGGTGTCTATGGTGTTAAATGGGCCTACCACTTTGGTCCCACAGGAGAAAATTGAGCTCTTTTTCAAGAGATCCGAAGTGGGCATTGGCCGTTTGTTTTGCCTTCGACTTGCATGTTTGCCCATGAGTTGTGAATATGGTCGTCATGTCAGGGGCGAAGTGGGAAATCCAACAAAAAACCGGAATTTGGCAAGGTGGGTTTGGAAACCAACTGAAATCTCATCTTTCCAATTGAAATATGTGATTGAGAGGATGCCGCAACTTCCACAAGTATACGACTGTATCAGTTTGTTTGCTCTCCACATTTCCTTGTCAGTGAGATTTGAACCATTTTATACCTGCAAACGCCATGAAAGGGTTTTACTTCCGCTATGATCCTCTTTCTTTTTGTCTTTTGGAAGTTAGGGGGCTATCTTAGCTGGCCCGGATCAGCAAGACTTAGCTGGAAAGGGCTAGATAAAAAAAAAGGGTAAAAGCGAAAGAAATATGTGCTTAGGACTTGGGAGAGAAAACCCCGTTTATTCTAGCAGGCAGGACCCTAATGCTAAAGCCTTGCAATAACATGGCTTCAATGAAGGAATGAACCCTCTTTAGTAGAAATTTTCGAGCGCTGAGAGGCACGCATAGACATTCCATCATTTCTCACCTCTGTCTACTGGGCGGCGAGGCTACAGGTGGTTGCGGGTTGCTTTGAAACAGAAATACGTTGTTTAGGAATTGGGAGGCCGGAGAAGAATGCAGGCGGTAAAAGTACAGAACCCAGCTGCCAGTTCTTTTGAGCGGAAAGCAGACGCATCATATAAAGAGCAGACATGTCAGTCCGAGTACAAAACTTTCATCGTCGTCAACTCCTTCCGATTCACTTCCAAACCAAACAGAATCAAACAAAGCTTGCAGAGAAGAAGGAAAGAGGAGAAGCTTTTCCTTTAGTTTCGGCAGACTCTCATCTCTCTCTTCGTAAAGTCCCGTCCCACCCTCAGCCCCTGTCATCACTTGATCACGGAGCCAGCCAGCGATTAGCACAATAACACCCACAAGATATCAATAATAAAAAAACACACAGAGTTGATAGATATGAATATGAATCATATGATCCCTCGACTCCGGTGCCTTTATTTTAATCTTCTTTCTTTATTCTTCTCGGTTTAGTTCATCTTTATTCTTTACCCAAACCAACAAAAGAAAGAATAAAACAAGGGACACCCTTTCCAAACATTTCTTCTTCTTTTTTTACAAGGCATATCTTGGACTGTTCTTTCTACGTCTTCTCATTCTCCATCTCTTTTGGAAAAAAAAAGTGGTCTTCTGTTTTTCTGACATCTCTCTCATTCCTATCCAAATTCCAAGCACCAAACCAAGAAAGTTTGCCATGAGGAAAAGATTAAAAAAAAAGGAACGAAACCAAGTCCCTCCACCAAAAAAGGAAGAAGAACTAGAATAGAGAGGAAGTAGAAGTAGAGAACAGACAAGCCATCCACCTCATTCATCTATTATGGCTGCATATATCCAACAGCTCCTTCCTTCCCTCCACAATTTCATCGAAGAAATCATCAATCTCCCCACTGATGCCGTCCACTCCGGACCTCAACACTCCAAAGCAACCCTTCACCACCTCCATCCTCCCTCTGATCCTCCCGTCCAACTCCAAATCCACCTGCCCGTGATGACACCCTCTCTCCAGCTCCCCCTCAGCTCGTCCAATGCCGCGGCAGCCGCCCGGAACTCATACAGAAGTATCCCCGGCCGGCCTTCCATGCCGTCGATCTCCGCCGCCACCCGCTGCTGCAACCTCGCCGTGGGCGCCATGAACCCGGAGGCGTAGAAGAAGCGGCCTTCCAATCCCCGCGGGTGCTGCAAGGTGGTACCACCCCTGCATGAGACCAGCCCCCAGAGCAGGATCATGAGCAGCAAAGAGCTCACATTCCTCATGGCGTATAGGATTCCTCTGAACCCATTGAACCCGTTGAGCTTGGCCTCCACCATCACCCTTTCGTCCAACCCGAGCGACAGCGGCTCTATCCTCGTCTCTACCAGCGCTCGATTCTCCTCCTCTAAGCTCATGGCCTCTCTGCAACATACCGAGATTGCTCTCATAATCTGCACAACACAAATTAGATGACTCTTTCAGTACATTACAATTAGCAAACGACAGAGGTAGCCGACTGTTGGTGAGCTCGGTGACTCACCTGGCGGGCCGTCTGGGGGCTGAGACTCCGGTGGCCGTCGAGGGAGGAAGGGAGGTGCGACCAGGAGAGGTAGTGGTTCTCGATGCTGGAGATGCCGGACTTGACGACAAGGCAGGCGTCCCACAGCCGGGAGCTCTCGTCCATGTACTCGTCCAACCACTTATCACCGACGGGGAGGTGGAGGTTCTGGACCAAGACGGTGAGCTGGCGGTGGGAGGAGCGGAGGAGGGAGACGACCCTTTGCAGGAACTGGGCGGACATGAAGGTGTGGGAGGAGAAGCAGCGGTCGAGGTCGTCGAGGCCCCTGGTCAGGAAGGTGTAGAAGCCATTGACAGAGCTGGAAGAAGAGTCCATATCTCATGGGTTGGTGAGGTCGGGGCCGAGAGCTGGGAAGAAGAAGAGGCGGCGGTGCAAGTAGTAGGGAAGGAGGAGTTAAGTGGGAGGGGGCAATGATGGGTGCTTGCTACTGTGGGGATGGGATGATTTGGGACCTGCCATTTCCTTTGTTTAATGCATGTGAGAAGAAAAAGAATAGCAGCAAAGCTCTTTCAAGGAAGCTAAAAACCTGCCCATATCTCTCTCTAATCTCTTTTTCTCTCTTCCCCTTTTTACCGTAATGAATCTTGTATTGGACTGCAGCACTGCCGCTACTTTTATGCTACTTGGATGAAACCTTTTCTCTCCTACACCCTTCCTTCCCCATTTATAGAGAGTGGCTTTGGTCTGCAACATGCCATGCTTATATAGTAGGAGAGGAGAGGGTTGCATGGTGGGAGATGGGATTGGGACATAGGATGAGGGGAATTCATGGCTGTTTTTTTCGCTGGAAATAAGTTTCTTATTTTTTATTCACTTGCTTTGAGTGAATAATTATGAACAATTGGAACATTAATTACTAAAGGTTTAGCTCGCATCTAAACGGGTGGAGTAAGTTGATTGGCTGTTCGAGACAAAAGCTAGGAAATCTAATTCCAAGTGAGTGAAATGAAAGAAATTTAACATGTCCAGTAGTAGTTCTAGTACCAGTGAAGAAGATATTAATTGCTTGATGTAATTGGTTGCATGTTTTCACTGGGAATATATGCGATAGGTGCCGCCAACATCCACTTAAAAAAGTTGATCGGTGAGAAGAACAAAGAAGAGATTTGCGCTACCACGCTTCTAAAGCGAGACCTACCTTGAAAGGAATCCTGATTCCACCTCAGAAGTGCCCTTATTCAACATCACAGAATCAATATTTCTGCCCCTAAAAAGCTTGCCTGTGGATGGCAATGGATTGAAACTGTACCTAATTCCTCCCTAAAACCCTGCAGAGCTTAGTGAGGGGGTAGTCTTGGCTTGATTAAAACACTAGCTCCTACAGCTAATTCTACCACTTTTAAGAGTTGGTTATATTCTACATGTATATATGTATCTCTTACTTACGCTCTCTATTATATTCTTCCCATTTTACCAAAATTATTATTATTATGGGGGGGCTTTTTTGCTTGTGCATTTGGAAGCAATAGTTGTAAAGAAAGCAATTATGGCATTGAGGGCACCATTGGCAGCTTTTATCAATGCCCAAGAAGATGAAGCTTCTTCTTCCCATGGTCTTCATCAGATTGCCCGAGGAATTGAAATGAGTGGATTCCCACAAATTGAGAGATTTGTACAACGCCAAAACCCCATCTTCTTTTAAGGTTAATCATCCCACTCAATGGTGGTCCGGTTTCTGCGCAACTCAAAATTACAAAGATTAATATTAATTTCGATTTAATAATGTATTTTGTACATGGATTAGTGTGGCATGCTCGTGGGTTTTCGGAGAATGGGCCAGACTTAGAGCATGTTGGTCCATTTGGAGATTTCATTGGGAAGTGAATGCCTTAAACAATGTTTCTCATTTACTTGGTAACTTCACATGTAATTATGATTGGACCGCCTACACGGCTACACCCATTTATAATTAACTATTCCTAATACGCGCTAATTTATTAGAAGAAAACAACACTTAACAGCTTCCACACAAGGACCGTCTACATAATTTGATTGTTACAGAATAAATATATAATGTGTAGCTTCTCTATGTTAGGGTCCACTCTGTTGAAAGGCAATGTCTATTCCTGGCCAATTAACAGAAGAGTGGTCAATATGGCACTTGTCCCACATAATTATAGAACTAAGCGGGATGCTGATTTTTGTTATAGTAGTTAGATTGAATCACTTAGCATGGATACGATTTGTATTCCACAACTCCAATCATCTTATGGCTCGGGATTATTGTGATGCTATCTAACAATTGACATATAGCCCATTGCACGAACAGTCAACAGGCATAACGAGAGGACCAAGCGAAGCAAACGAAGTACCCAACGATGGTTGATATCATATATGGGCGGCATGATGGGATATTGTTGCATGTGCGTGTACTACGTTGCATTACATGCTCCAAAACCCCCTCTTTTCAGCTGTCCAAGTCACATTATATACATTGACAAGTCCATGTCTCGTGGATGGACAAGGACCAAGTAGCTGCAAAATAGTCCACAATACCATGATTGGTTCACCATAGCCACACCAGCACAAGTTTATTACCATCTTATTATTTTTCTATCTCGCCTCCCAACTAAATATCGCCTGCCAAGATAAGCTTGATTGCTTTTAACACAAGGCATGTATTGACTCTATTATATTATTAGCCAATAAGAGATAAAATTAATTTGAAGCAAGATTAGAACAGAGTTCTTTTATATATATAAGCCAGCTAATTTGGTGAACATGACGTACGAGAGTTCTCTTGATTTGGCACATATTTGTTAGATGCCCTGACAAATGCATGGAACAAAATAGTATTGATGTTGTTAGAATGGACAAAGTAGCATGAGCAAAAATCAGAAGTGCATTCAAGGAGGGAAAAAACCGAAAAGGAGAGAGTGTGAAAGTGGACAGGAAAAACTATCTCAAAAGGACAATCCGATGGAGTAGCTGTCACGAGAAGGGCTTCTCATGGAAGAAGAGAGTTGGAGGAGATGATGGTGGTATGATGCGGAAGGGGCTCAATGATTCAAGCCCCGCCCTTAGTGCAATCTTGTGGTCTTAAAGCCATCACTTGCCTGCATTGACCGAGAGTGTCCACACACTTGTGAATTGTGATGGGTGAGGGTGCATTGAGTGCTTCTCCTTCTCCTCTTGATTTTCCATGGCTCAAACAGCTTCTCCTCGTGCCTTCTACTATTTGCTTTCCTTCGTCGTCTCCTCCTCCTCCTCTCATCATCATCATCAACGCTCTTTCCCTCTCTTTGTAACTGACCTAACCCTTGTGTCATTAATTAATTAATTAATTAATGAGATATATATATATATATATGTAGATGACTTAAAAAACTTAATGATCACGGATGAGTTAAATATTTTGCTTAGAAAAAAATAAAATAAATAAATTATAATTATGATTAAAAAATTTGGCCCGGCCCACATATTTGGACCACTTAAAGGGCATGGAGCCTCAAGTAGGCCCAGGCCCATGTGATCAATTCTAGCCCATCTGATGACATTATTAGGACCTTCCCAGCCACAAGGGCCTCTCAAGAAGGGGTGTTCATTTTGGAGCATTATTTTATATGCCCCTTGCCGGTCTTGGGTCCCATCCTCCCACGCTTCTTTGTTCTTTCTTGCTCCCTCCTATCTTCTCCTAATACCACTTGGGATAAGGGTTTCGATTTAAGTACGAGAAATTAATTTCGTGAAAAATCTTTGGTCGCTGTCCATGAAATAACTCCCGATCGAATATCATGGAGGAACAGGATTGGGGTTCCCCACTTCAATTAATATAAGCGGTGCTTCAAATTTCGCTACGTTAATTTTAATTGGCTGACGTAATACCAGTTGGATTTGATCGTTGATCTTATTATAAATCCCGCGGGGTGGGGGTCCCGCTAATAATATCACTCTATTTACTAATAAACAAAAGGGAGTGAAAATGATAGTAGGGTGTGGTGGGGGGAGAAGTGAGGGCCCATTGGGCCCAGGAGTGGTTACACGTTGGGCTTGAATGGTCATACGAAGGGGCCGGGTGAAGAGAAGCGGTCAAGCGTCACGTGGCGATGTACGCAGGCCCGCTAATTATACAGCGGAGCCCACATTCTACACCGTCCGAAACCTAACTTTTGCTCCACACAAATTAATTTAATATTGTAATATATCATATAAAATCAAAGAAACAAACTTGCCCTGTCTAGTCATGTCATCAAATTATGACAAGTTCATTGCACAAGGCCCACTCCAAGTCTGTACGTGAATTGTGATATGCCCTTTTTTTAACTTAAAAAATGAAGTGCATAATGGCATTCTTCATTAAAAATATGAAAGGAATAAGGAAAGGATGAGCGAGATAACTTGACAGCGGAAATGGGATTTTGAATGAGGGTGGTGGCAAAAGTAGGAAAGTTTCACTGGGATTTTGAGCATTTCCCATGTTTGTATAGTATATTAGCATTAAAATCATGTATGAGTCGCGTTGCATTACGAAAAAAATATTATATGAATTGGGTTTCTTAATAACAGATGGGGACCTTTTCGAATCAGTACCAAGCCCACAAGGCCACAACGTTTTTTTTGAGCTCGTGGACCATTCTTCCTTGGGGACTCGGTGCATTCTTGCCGAGTCTGGAAACAAATGACTTCGAGGTAGAGATAAATGATTTTCTTAGCCTTGAGGTGAACATTCTAAGGGAGGAAATTATTTGGCTCATAACCATTCTGTGTGGCATTACTTGATTCCTGATTCCTGATGGCTTCATTATATTGGATTTTAGAGAAACCGTGTACTAGCATCGATTACGATATATAAATATATATTTGCTGAAAAATGAAATGAAAGATTTGGCGTAGGACTTGGACTAAAACTTCTCTTCCTCTTCACAAACCAAGAACTCCTGATTGTAAACTCGTGGTTGCCGGTTACGTGACTGTCAGATGTTGCAGCCATTTAGATGCATTATGAGCAAACAGGAGTGTTTTTCCCCCAAACGAAGCCAAACGGAGTAAGGATAGACACAAATGCTTACATTTCTTTGTTAGATTTCAACAATCAACCAAACGACCGAATGACACGGTGCCGGAGACTACAATGAAGTCCTGCGTATCAGAACGTTGTCGTCTCATCGTCATTATTAATTGGTACACGGATAGCAAGGTCGTTTGTAGACAGCGGAACGAGTCACTGATCTATTTTTATTCTCAAACAACTAAGTCATTAATCTATTGAGCTCAATTCTTAATCGTCACCCGCCTACCTGTTTTGATGAAAATGCAAATAAAATGGCACTTTAGCCATGATGCTCCGAAGCCAGGAGT
>JAURVB010009053.1:0-43437 GCA_033002965.1 Piper betle
TACCATTTGGTACCTATAATTAGTGTTTTTGTCTTGTGATTTATTTAAATTAAGACAGCCCTTAAGCTACCTTCTTTGTTGGTTGTAGAGGGACAGACATGACCAGTCCTCATGGCATACCTGTTGATTTACTTGATCGTCTGGTGATCATAAGAACTGAAACATATGGCCCTGTTGACATGATGCAGGTGGACACTTTGGCCTTTTTTCCATATTACTTTTGATGTAACTTTTGGCAAGTCCGTTATGACGAATAAATTTGCTTTTTCTAGATTTTGGCCATACGAGCCCAGATAGAGGAGTTGGTTATTGATGAAGAAAGTCTTATATGCCTTGGAGAGATTGCACAGCAGGCATCTTTAAGGTTAGTGTTTCTTTAGTTTATGTTATTCTATTACTCATGGCCATTTTTCTAGTCATCATGACATATGGTGCCTCATAGTTGCTACTTGCTATAGTTTGTATCTTCTTACGTTCTTGTGTTTCTGGATATTGTCTTACTTGGCAGAATGTTGATTATTCTGATTATTAATTATGTAATACATGTTTTGTTCGCTCATCATCTTTGTTGGCCTTATCACTGGCCCTAGATTTTAACTCCAATGTCATTTAAATGCTTAATCATACAATAATATCAACAATGCTCTGATTATTATCCTCTGTCAAATTTTTCTAATATATTTTCGAGCATTTGAATTTCTTTTCCTGTAATATTTACCATCACTCAGGACGAATCTTGCTGTGCTTTCAGGCATGCAGTTCAGTTGTTAACTCCTGCTAGTATCGTGGCCAAAATGAACGGTAGAGACAACATTTGCAAGGTACTTCGTTACTGCTCAGTGAGAAGAACCCTACTTGTATCATTTTGTTCAAGTACTCCTTTTATCTTTCAGGCTGATCTTGATGAAGTGAGCTCTCTGTATCTAGACGCAAAATCCTCTGCTCGTGTGCTGCAGGAGCAGCAGGAAAGATACATTTCATAATCAAATATCTCCTAACTTGCCACTTGCTACAAAGTCGTTTTGGGAAAGGGGATAGAAAGATAACAATACCAGTAGGTTTGCGCCAACCTCTAATTAATCAAGAGGAAAGATAATTTTAGTTTTATTTCGATACTGGAATAAGAAGAGTTGGATTCTGTTATAGGAATCTTAACTCTCTCCAGGCATTCTATCTGTAGTCCATTTAGGCTTGTCCAGTGCTACTTATGGTGGTGTTATTTTTCACCACTTGTGGTATCTGTTTTGCATCTACGAGTATACCTGCTTCACTAATTGTTTGTGCATGTGGTCAATTGTAGGCTAAAACACTACTGCGTGGGAGTTCATTTGGGATTGGTTGAAGAGAGTGGGATAGTTTTCTTACTCCAGTGAAGTGAGTTGATATTTGGGCGTGTAAAGTTTTGCAACTTTCTACGGGTTCCAAGTTATTTGTTCCTGTGTTTTTTGTTCTATGTTACGGAGAATTGGGGACGTTGAATATGATGAATGAGATGTCAAGGTTATAGCCTCGGTTTTATTTGGTTAATAATCTGTGCTAATGTTTAATTATTTTGGATTGCCACTCTTGCCGTCAAAGTCCCAATCAAAGACCCCCGGAGGTCTACCTCAGTGGTAAGGGCATACTTTCCCACGTGGAAGGTTACTGATTCGAACCCAATTAATCTTATATAAAAAAAATAGTCCCTGTCAAAGCAGTAACAACGTCGTTGATGCTTAAGATCGTGACTAGGGCATGTGAACCCAGAGTGGATTGATTATTATAATTACCGTATTTGTTAACCCTTATAAGAAAAATGACGTGTCACAAAAAAAACGTAAGAAAGTTGAAGAACGTGTATTATTGTCAAAGTTTGTTTCGAAGGTTAAGAACAAGTACTATTGTCAAGTTAATAGACGCAGCATATTTGTCCGAGAATAATTAGTATTAGTTGTAATTGATAATTTTATGTAAGCTAATTTTAGTATTGGCTATTAATTTGTATCATTTGTATTTGATAATTTTCTGTAAACTAATTTTAGTATTAAGTGTTCAATTTTAAGGACGGTTGTATGATGTGCATAATTATTATTATCAAGTGAATGGACATGACTTATTTGTAAGAGAATAATTAGTATCAATTGTAGCTGATAATTTTATGTAAGCTAATATTCGTATTGGTTGTTAATTGGTATCATTTGTATCTGATAATTTTATGTAAATTAATTATAATCGTGTATAATTTAAATGGGCCGCTAGATTTGATATACTAACGTTTCCCTAGAAAATAGGACGCCCCATTTTTAAATTATTATGATAAAAAGTTTCAATTTTTCGTTTAAAAAGTACAAAAATAAAAATATATCCTAATATATAGAATGGACAAGTTCCTGAAACCCATCCAGGTACATCCGCATGCTCTATTGATGGTTATCGAAATTTGAAACGCCAAGGTGGAAAAACCACCCGGGTTCCCTCCATTCAAAAGAGGCCACATCATCAGTCGCCGCCGTCCCCGTCAAACCGGCTGTCCCGGTGACACCCTCTCAATCCTCGTCCAGGTACATCCCCCGGGCCCGTCCCCTCTCCCTTTCTCCAGTTCAATCCCTAACCCTCTCCCTAGGGTTTCGTCCCCATCCCCCATCCCAGCCGATAGCTGATGGAAGCGCAGCCCCGCGCCACCGCCTCTCTCCGCTCCTTCCATTGCCGCTGTTTCGGCGGTCGTTGTCGCTGTTTTTGCTGCTTCTGCTGTTGTCCCGATTCAGACTAGTTTTTCTTTTCTTCTTCTTTCTTTTGCGATCAATCAATCTTGGCCCTGTTGTTGCTACTGCTGCTTCGTTTGATTCGCGATGCGTTCGGACCTTACTTTGGGGTTCCACCCCAATTTGGACGATTCTGTATCCCCTTCTTCCCCGCCGTCGTCCCTCCCCCTCCAATTGCTGGAGCCCTCGCCGCCGCTTTCGGTCGAGGGGTCCGCTATCGGGGACGGCGGGGAGGAGGACGAGCGGGTGGATGAGGAGTTCAGCATTCTCGGGTACCCCATGTGCTTGAAGCGCCGGCGGGGGGACGGCGGGAACCACGAGACGTCGTCCTCGTCGTCGTCCGCGTGTCCTCCTCCGAAGAGGCACGCCGGTTCCGATCCGGCGGCGATGGAGGCCCGCCGGGCGGAGGTGCGGGCTTGGGCGAACCAGCCCCTCGCCGCGGCTGACCCGGACTTGCACGAGATCATGGAGAAGGAGAAGGAGCGCCAGTTTAAGGGGATTGAGCTCATTGCTTCGGAGAATTTTGTCTGCAGGGCTGTGCTTGAGGCGTTGGGGAGCCATCTCACTAACAAGTATTCGGAGGGGACACCGGGTGCCCGGTACTATGGTGGTAACCAGTACATTGATCAGATTGAGTTGTTGTGTCAGAAGCGAGCGTTGGAAGCTTTTCGTTTGAATCCAGATCAATGGGGTGTGAATGTGCAGCCGTATTCGTGCACTTCGGCGAATTTCGCTGTTTATACTGGGTTATTGCTTCCCAAGGATAGGATCATGGGCTTGGATACGCCGTCCGGGGGACATTTGAGCCATGGTTATTACACTGCGAATGGGAAGAAGGTTTCGGGTGCTTCTATCTTCTTTGAGAGCTTGCCGTACAAAGTAAACCCGCACACGGGCTATATTGATTATGATAAGGTCGAAGAGAGGGCTTTGGATTATCGGCCCAAGATTCTGATCTGTGGGGAGTTCATACCCCAGGGAGTGGGACTACATGAGGTTTAGACAGATTGCGGATAAGTGTGGTGCAGCTTTGATGTGTGATATGGCGCATATTAGTGGGCTTGTGGCCGTACAGGTACCAAATTAGTCAAAGCATTCTTAACGCCTGTGCTTCAGAATTGAATATTTTTTCGTTGTAGCGTTGCTCGTACAGAATCATTTAATGTGTGGTGATGTTTGTTGATTTTGTTTTAATGTGTGATGCATGAGCTGCTTACTATTACTTCTTGGACTGTGGCTAATTAATGTTCTTTTTCTGAAAAAAGTTCTTCTGAGTCATCCTATGCAATTAATGTTTGTTGATGATGGTAATTAGAGTATAAGCTATGGATAGTTATCTATTGAAAAACCAGATGTTTTACTTTTGCTGATGATAGCAGCCGGTCCACTGTTCTTTTCAATGAATATGTATATGATATGTCTTTAACTAGATGATAACTTCTTTCTTATGCTTTTTTAAATGATTCACAGGAATGCCTAAGCCCATTTGATTTTTGTGACATTGTTACTTCCACAACCCATAAAGGTCTTCGAGGTCCTCGGGGAGGTATAATATTTTATAGGAAAGGCTTGAAGCCAGGACGACGAGGATCACTGTCGTGTCAAGGAGATGAAAAGGAGCATTATGATTTCGAGGAAAGAATAAACTTTGCTGTTTTCCCATCATTGCAAGGTGGACCGCACAACAATCACATTGCAGCCTTGGCAATTGCTTTCAAGCAAGTTGCTAGTCCTGAATACAAAGCTTATATGAAACAAGTTAAGAAAAATGCTCAAACACTAGCATCCGCACTGCTGAGGAGGAAATGCAGGTTGGTCACTGGTGGCACAGACAACCATTTGCTACTTTGGGATCTCAGAACCATTGGCCTAACAGGTAATTACTTTGTGACATCCTTATATTTTCTAGACTATTGTTTGCAGCTACCTCCTTGCTGATTAAATTCTCTGTAGTTTGTGGAGATATCGTTTTTCTGCAATGATTGATTCCGAAAATATTTCTTTCTTATTGTGGGAAAAGTAACATCAGTATTCTTAAATTTACTTATGTTATCGAACTGGAAGTTGAAAAGTTGTTATTTATGTGATGTTTATTTTGTGCTGTTTGTTCTTTATACTGCATGACATCCAACTCTAGTGTTGAATTTAAAATTTCTTTTAAGGTAGTCGCCATAAGGTTATATTTTATTTTGTCATAATTTACATATTAAAAGTAAGGCTGCGATTCGGAATGGCTTATAAAAGAACATTTTATTTGCTTTTTTTGGAACCCTGTCAAAACTCTCGTGGGATACTGACGGGATGAAATCATTACCTTTCATTTAGAATGCTGGGTGATAATATCTTCACGGCAGCATTGATACAGGGTCACAGTCCCATACACTTTGAAGTTCGATGACCCAAGAGCTCTATTTTGATTGTAAATAAAGCCGCTGATTGGTTGCCGAAGTAAAAAAATGTCCATTCAAATGTTTGTGTTAGGAATAAGATTGGCCAATTGAAATTGGGAATCTTAGAGGGCCAGAGAAGAGTGTCATCTGTGAGATGGATAAATTTGTTTAGTTTCATCTTTTCTTATAATTCTGATTTAACTGCACCTATTGTTCCCCTTCTTGCCATATCTTGGTAAAATCTCACTGGATTTTGGTCTCTATGGTGGTCAGCAAGAAGCAAGGCCGGACAATGATGAATTTTACTCTGGCCAAAATTATATTTTACATTTCTCGCCAAGTCTGGGAGTGTATTGCGTTTTAGCTTCTTTCCTTTCTGCATTGGTTTGGGTATATAGTTCATCTGATGTGCAACTTTAGCTTTTTTTCAGGTAAAAACTTTGAAAAGGTATGTGAGATGTGCCAGATCACTTTAAATAAAAGTGCTATTTTTGGTGACAATGGTGCCATTTCGCCTGGTGGAGTGAGAATTGGTACGCAATTTATAGTTTCTTATTCAACTGATAGGAAGTGTACCAGGATTTTGGGTCTTATTTGTAACATTTTCAGGTACACCTGCTATGACTTCAAGAGGATGCTTGGAGACTGATTTTGAATCAATCGCAGATTTCCTTCTCAGGGCAGCACAAATTGCATGTAGTGTCCAGCGGGAGCATGGCAAGTTGCAAAAATATTTTATCAAGGGCCTACAGAACAACAAAGATGTAATTGATCTCCGGATCCGAGTTGAGACTTTTGCTTCTCAATTTGCAATGCCAGCATTTGACAATTGAAATACATGGCTATTTATGAAAATGATATCTTGATGCCCATTCCTCTTCATCATTGCCGAGTGTAGTTTGGGAGACATCCTGCATCCGGCATGCGTTGACTCTGCCCGCTTTTTCACGAGGGATGAGTATGGATTCACTCTCGTATCCCTACGGAGGGTCAACATCTCATTTTTCTACTTTTTTTTTGATAGTCTTGCAATTATTGTGATCGTGTAAATACTGTCATTTTTTATCAAATGTGACGTCGAAATGGAACTTGTGTTCATACATTACTGTAAACTTATGTTATTGCAATCTTTGCAGCAAAATTGGCCTGCTGCAAGAATAGAGGGAAAATGATCCTACTGTGCTTAAGTGTCCCAGAATCTTAAATCTTTGCATTGTGCAGTGAAACAGTCGAAGCCTCTCTTGACTGTTACGGTTTATTAATAGTCGTCGCCTGATACTCTCTTCGGTGTGTATCCATTTTGTAAATTCGGTGGAGATGACCATGAAAGGTTAAGACTAAGAACATGATATATCTATTCAATTTTCTTGGTTAATTGATTTCTTACTTCGCATCAAAGGTTTAAGGCAGAAGAAACGTAGTAGAGGTGCCTTTCAGCATTGGCAAGCAAGGTTTGCAGGGTCCAGGTTGTTAATTATCCAGCTGCTCTTTGTGTATGGCTTAGCTGTAAGGTGATGGATTTTCAAATCTAATCAAGCTGTTCTTGGTCCCTTGGTTGCTCCTCACCCTTTGTGTCTGTCTAATTCTGTTCCTCATGACCTAGAAAGCAGTAATGCTTGGATAGAAGAGACCTACCAAGTCATCACACGAGTGGGTGGGTAGGAGCTGTATCATTCATTCATCTTGCTGCAATCCTCTGTTAATTTTAATTGAAGTTGAAACCCGTTTGAACCATGCATGTTCGTGTGCAACTGATTGCTACCCTAGAATTTTGGTGCCTATGGTGTGTTAAATGGGCTTACCACTTTGGTCCCACAGGAGAAAAATTGAGCTCTTTTTCAAGAGATCCAAGTGGGGGCATTGGCCGTTTGCTTTGTATGAGACTTGCTTATTTGCCCGTGAGTTTGTGACAATGGCCGTCATATCAGGGACGAAGTGGGAAATCCAACAAAAATCCGGAACTGGCGAGGTGGTTTGGGGAACCAACTGAATACTGATCTTTACAATTGAATTATGTGATTGGGAGAATGACGCAACTTCCATGCCTTCCACAAGTATACGACTCTATCAGTTCACTTGCTCTCCACATTTCCTTGTCAGTGAGATTTGAACCATATTATAACTGCAAATGCCATGAAAGGGTTTTACTTCCGCTATAATCCTCTTTCTTTTTGTCTTTTGGGACTTGGAAGCTATCTTTGCTGGACCAGATCAACAAGACTTAGCTGGAAAGGGCTAAGAAAAATAGGAAGAAAAAGGGGCTTAGGAGAGAACCCCATTCTTGGAGGCAGGACTCTAATTCTAAAGCCTTGCAATATCATGGCTTCAATGAACGAATGAACTCTCTTGAGTAGAAACTTTCGAGCGCTGAGAAGCACACAGACATTCCATCTTTCTCACCTCCGTCTACATGGCGGCGAGACTAGATGTGGTGGCGGGTTGCTTTGAAACAGAAATACATTGTTTAGGAATTGGGAGGCCGGAGAAGAATGCAGACGGTAAAAGTACGAAAACCCAGCTGCCAGTTTTTTGAGCTGAAAAGCAGAAGCATCAAAGAAAGAGCAGACATGTCAGTCTGAGTACAAAACTTTCATCGTCGTCAACTCCTTCCGATTCACTTCCAAACCAAACAGTGTCAGACAAAAAAAGCTTGCAGGGAAGAAGGATAGAGGAGAAGCTTTCTTTTACTTTCAGTGGACTCTCATATCTCTCTTCGTAGAGGTCCTATCCCACCCTCAGCCCTTGTCATCATTTGATCACGGAGCCAGCCAACCGTTAGCTCCCACAAAATATCAATAATAAAAAAACACACACAAGGTTGATAGATGTGAACATGAATCATATGATCCCTCGACTCGGGTGCCTTTTTTTATTCTTGTTTAATCTTAGCTCTTTATTCTTCTCAGTTTAGTAGTTTAGTTCACCTTTTTTTTTACCCAAACAAACAAAAGAAGAATAAAACAAGGAACTCCCTCTCCAAACATTTCTTCTTCTTCTTTTTTAACACGGCATATCTTGGACTGTTCTCTCTTCATCTTCTCATCCTGATTTCCTGACATCTCTTTAAAAAATATGGTCTTCTGTTTTTCGGCCATCTATCTCATTGCTCCCATCCAAATTCCAAACCCCAAATCAAGAATGTTTGCCATGAGGAAAAAATAAAAAAGGAACAGAGCCAAGTCCCTCCACCAGAAAAGGAAAGAGAGAGGAGAAGTAGAACTAGAATAGTGAGGAAGTAGAAGTAGAACTCGAATAGTGAGGAAGTAGAAGTAGGGAACGGACAAGCCATCCACCTTATTCATCTATTATGGCTGCATATATCCAACACCTTCTTCCTTCCCTCCACAATTTCATCAAAGAAATCATCCATCTGCCCACAGATGCTGTCCACTCCAGACCTCAACACTCCAAAGCAACCCTTCACCACCTCCATCCTCCCTCTGATCCTCCCGTCCAACTCCAAATCCACCTGCCCGTGATGACACTCTCTCTCCAGCTCCCCCTCAGCTCGTCCAATGCCGCGGCAGCCGCCCGGAACTCATACAGCAGTATCCCCGGCCGGCCTTCCATGCCGCAGATCTCCGCCGCCACCCGCTGCTGCAACCTCGCCGTGGGCGCCATGAACCCGGAGGCGAAGAAGAAGCGGCCTTCCAATCCCCGCGGGTGCTGCGCGGTGTTACTGCCACTGCATGAGACGAGCCCCCAGAGCAGGATCATGAGCAGCAAAGAGCTCACATTCCTCATGGCGTATAGGATTCCTCTGAACCCATTGAACCCGTTGAGCTTGGCCTCCACCATCACCCTCTCGTCCAACCCGAGCGACAGCGGCTCTATCCTCGTCTCTACCAGCGCTCGATTCTCCTCCTCTAAGCTCATGGACTCTCTGCAACACACCGAGATTGCTCTCATAATCTGCACAACACAAATTAGATGACTCTTTCAACACATTAGATTTAGTAAACAACAGAGGTAGCTGACTGTTGGTGAGCTCGCTGACTCACCTGGCGGGCAGTCTGGGGGTTGAGGCTCCGGTGGCCATCGAGGGAGGAAGGAAGGTGCGACCAGGAGAGGTAGTGGTTCTCAATGCTGGAGAGGCCGGACTTGACGACAAGGCAGGCGTCCCACAGCCGGGAGCTCTCGTCCATGTATTCGTCCAGCCACTTATCGCCAACGGGGAGGTGGAGGTTCTGGACCAAGACGGTGAGCTGGCGGTGGGAGGAGCGGAGGAGGGAGACGACCCTTTGCAGGAACTGGGCGGACATGAAGGTGTGGGAGGAGAAGCAGCGGTCGAGGTCGTCGAGGCCCCTGGTCAGGAAGTTGTAGAAGCCATTGACGGAGCTGGAAGAAGGGTCCATATCTCATGGATTGGTGAGGTCGGGGCCGAGAGCTGAGAAGAAGAGGAGGCGGCGGTGTAAGTAGTAGGGAAGGAGGAGTTATGAGGGAGGGGGCAATGATGGGTGCTTGCTACTGTGGGGATGGGATGATTTGGGACCTGCCATTTCCATTGTTTAATGCATGTGAGAAGAATAGGAATAGCAGCAAGAGCAGCAAAGCTCTTTGAATGAAGCTAAAAACCGCCCATCTCTGTCTCTCTCTCTCTCTCTCTCTTTCTAAATTTGCCTTTTTACCGGAATGAATCTAGTGTTCTATTGCTGCGCTGCTGCTACTTCTTTTTTTCCCTACTTGGATGTATGAAACCTTTTCTCTCCTACTCCTTTCCTTCCCCTTTTAGCGAGACTGGCCTCGCTCTGTAACTTGCCTTGCTTATATATATATAGTAGGAGAGGAGAGAGTTGCATGTTGGGAAATGGGATTGGGCCATGGAAGGAGGGGAATTCATGGCTTTTTTTTCTTTTTTGGGGGAGGAACAAGTTTGACTGGAATTGATTAGTGGGATTTCACGTTCTTTCATTTTTTTTCTTTGTTTTTTTAATTCCTCCAGCAACTGATCCTTCCACCCTGGGTTTTTTTGCTGGAAATAAGTTTCTCATCTTTTACTCACCTGCTTCGAGTGAATAATTAGGAACAATTGAAACAACAATTACTGAAGGTTTAGCTCGCATCTAAGCGGGTCTAGTAATCTAGGAAATATTATTTATTAAGTAATTTGATTGGTCGCTTGGGACAATAGCTAGGAAATCTAACTCCAAGTGAGTGAAATGGAAGAAATTCAACATGTCCGGTACTTATTTGATGCACTTGGTTGCACGTTTTCACCGGGAATATATGCGATCGGTGCCGCCAACAACCACTTAAAAAGGTTGATCGGTGAGAAGACGAAGAAGGGATTTGCGCTAGCATGCTTCTAAAGCGAGACCTACCTTGAAAGGAATCCTGATTCCACCTCAGAAGTGCCCTTATTCAACATCACAGAATCAATATTTACACCCCAATAAAGCTTGCCACTGGATGGCAATGGATTGAAACTGCACCTAAGTCCTCCCTAAAACCCTGCAGAGCTTGGTGAGGGGGTAGTCTTAGCTTGATCAAAACACTAGCTCCTATAGCCAGTATTACCACTTTTAAGAGATGGTTATATTCTACAGGTATATATGCATGTCTTACTAATGCTCTTTATCATATTCTTCCCATTTTACCAAATTGTGCATTTGGAAGCTATATTTGTAAAGAAAGAAATTATGGCCATGAGGGCGCCATATGCAGCTTTCTTCAATGCCCAAGAAGATAAATGATGAGTTAAACGCTGTGGGCTGGGGATGATAGCTTCTCCTTCCCATGGTCTTCATCACATTGCCCAAGGAATTGAAATGAGTGGATTCCCACAAATTGAGAGATCTGTACAACGCTAAAACACCATCTTCTTTTAAGGTTGATCATCCCACTCAATGGTGGTCTCGTTTCTAGGCAATATAAAATTACAAAGATTAATATTAATTTCTATTTAATAATGTATTTTGTGCGTGGATTAGTGTGGAATGCTCGTGGGTTTTTGGAGAATGGGCCAGACTTAGAGCATGTTGGTCCATTTGGAGATTTCATTGGGAAGTGAATGCCTTAAACAATGTTTCTCACGCACTCGGTAAATTCGCATGTAATTATGGATTTACACCCATTTTATAATTAATTACTCCTAATAATATGCTAATTTCTTAGAAGAAAACAACACTAAACAGCTTCCACACAAGGCCAGTCTACATAATTTGATTATTACAGAATAAATATATAATGTGTAGCTTTCTCAACATTAGGCCCCACTCTGTTGATAGGCAGTGTCTGTTCCCGAAAAATCTTATTCTTATATGGCCAATTAACAGAAAAGTGGTCAATTTGGCACTTGTCCCACATAATTATAGAACTAAGTGGGATGTTGATTTTGTTATAGTAGTTAGATTGCATCACTTGGCATGGATGCGATTTGTATTCCACAGCTCCAATCATCATATGACTCGGGATTTTGTACCATTACACGAACAGTGAACAGGTATAACGAGAGGACAAAGCGAAAGTGTAGAAATAGAGAGATAGCAAAGCAACCGAAGATACACTCTGATATTTGGTATCATATATGGGGCGGCATGATGGGATATTGTTGCATGTACGTGTATTACATTACATTACATTACATGCTCTTTTCAGCAGTCCAAGTCACATTATATACATTGATAAGTCCATGTCTCGTTGATGGACAAGGACCAAGTAGCTGAAAAATAGTCCACAATACCATGATCGGTTTCACCATAGCCACACTAGCACAAGTTTATTACCATCTTATTATTTATCTATCTCGCCTCCGAACTAAACATCGCCTAGCAAGATAAGCTTGATTGCTTTTAAAACAAGGCATATATATACTCTATTATGTATTAACCAATAAGCGATAAAATTAATTTGAAGGCAGATTAGATTGGTGGTCATGACCAAAAACAGAGTTGGGGAGTGGCTAAATCAGTTCACGCATGCTCAGATGCAACTGATTTCTTGTATATATATAAGCCAGCTAATTTGATGAACATCATGGCATACAAGAGTGAACTTTATTTGCCACATATTTTTGAGATGCCTTTACAAATCCATGGAACAAAATAGCATTGATGACGTTAGAATGGACAAAGCAGCATGGCCAAAAATCAAAAGTGCATTCAAGGAGGTAAAAAACCGAGAGTGTGAAAGTGCACAGGAAAAACTCACTCAACAAGGGTCAATCCGACGGAGAAGTAGCTGTCGTGAGAAGGGCTTCTCGAGGAAGAAGAGAGTTAGAAGAGGTGACGGTGATGATGACGGCGGAAAGGGCTCAATGATTCGAGCCCTGCCTTTTGTACAATCTTGTGGGCTTAAAGCCATCGCTTGCCGGCATTAACAGAGAGTGCACACGCACTTGTGAATTGTGATGGGTGGGGTGGCATTGAGTGCCTGCTACTGTTGCCTTCCTCTTGATTTTCCGTGGTTCAAACATCTTCTCCTCATGCCTCTGCTACTATTGCCTTCCTTCGTCTCCTTCTCGTCATCATCATCATCATCATCAACTCCCTCTCTCTCTCCCCCGCTCCGTAGCTGACCTAACCATTAATTAATTAATTAATGATATATATATATATATGCAGATAACTTAAATAACTCAATGATCAGGGTTAAGTTAAATATTTTGGTTTTGAAAAAGTAAAATAAGCAAATGACCATAGTTTTTCTAAAAAAATGGGCCCGGCCCACATATTTGGACCACAAAAGGACATGAAGCCCATGCGAGGAATACCAGTCCATCTGATGACATTATTAAGACCTTCCCAGCCACAAGGGCCTCTCAAGAAGGTGCTCTTCTAGGGTCCCATCCTCCCACGCCTCTTTGTTTTTTCTTGCTTCCTCCTATCTTCTCCTAATACCGCTTGGGATTAGAGCTTCGATATAAGTAGGAGACATTAATTTCGTAAAAATCTTTGGTCGCTTTCCTTGAAATAATTCGCCATCAAATACAACGGGGGAGGAACAAGATCTTGGTGTTCCCGACTTCAATTAACATAAGCGGCGCCTCAAATTTTATAATCTTATTTTTTATTGGCTAGCATGATGCTAATTGGATTGGATCGTTGATCTTCTTATCAAACTTAATATCACTCTCTTTACTAATAAATACAAGGAAGTGAAAATGATTGTAGGGTGGAGTGACGGCCCATTGGGCACGGCAGTGGATGCACGTTGGGCTTGAATGGTCATATCGATGGGGCCCGGCGAAGAAAGCCGTCGATCGTCACGTGGCGATGTACCCGGCCCCACTAATAATACGGTGGAGCCCACATTATACACCATCGGCAGTCCAACTTTGCTCCATACAAATTAATTTAATATATAATATAATATAAAAATGAAGGAAATAACCCTCCCTTGTCTAGTCATGACATCAAATTATAACAAGTTCATTGCGCAAGGCCCATTCCAAGCTCTGTCTGTGAATTTGTGAATTGTGATGCCCTCTTTATCTTAAAAAATGAAGTGCATAATGGAATTCTTCATTAAAAAATATCAAAGGAATAAGGAGAGGATGAGCGACGTAATTTGACTATGGAAATGGGATTGAACGAGGGTGTGGTGGAAAAGGTAGGAAAGTTTCATTGGGATTTTGAGGATTTCCAATGTTTGTATACAATATTATCATTAATATCATGTATTAATCGCGTTGCATTAGGGGAAAAAAATTTATATGAATTGGGTTTCTGAAAAACAGATGGGCTTTTTTCGAAATGAGTGCCAAGCCCCCAAGGCCACAACATTTAAAAAAAAACCGTGTACTTTGGGATTCCTTGCATTCGTGCCGAGTCTGAAAACAAATGACTTCGAGGTAGAGATAAATGATTTTCTTAGCCTTGGGGTGATCATACTAAAGGAGGAAATTGTATGCCTGATAACCATTCTGTGTGGTATTACTTGATTCCTGATTCTTAATGGCTTCATTACATTGTATTTTAGATAAACCGTATATTAGCATCGATTACGAAAAAAGAAAGGAGGAGAAGAAATATTTGCTGCAAAATGAAATAAAAGATTTGGCGTATGACTTACAAAAAATGTACTCTCCCTCCCCACAAACCAAGAACTCCTGCTGGTAAAGTCGTTGTTGCCGGTTCTGTCAGATGTTGCAGCCATTTAGATGCATTGTGGAAGCCAAAAGGAGTTAAGATAGACACAAATCCTCACATATTTTCAACAATCATCAACCAAACAATGGAATGACCCAGTGCCGGAGACTACAATGGAGTCTTGCATTTCATAGCGTTTTCGTCTCATCGTCATTATTAATTGGTACACAGATAGCACTGTCTTTTGCGGACAGCGGAACGAGACACTGATCTGTTTTTCTTATCAAGCCCGTCACTCCGTGATCTATTGTGCTCAATTCTTAATCGTCACCCACCAACCTGTTTTAAAGGAAATGTAAATAAAATGGCACTTTAGCCATGATGTTACACGAGCTTGGAGTATATACATTGCCCTAGTCACAACCTACAAAAATTATATTACTACCAATAACGCAAAATTGCTTTAAAAAAATTCTCGCAGAACAGCTTCAAAGGAAGCAGTATTACAACTCCGCAGGTTACTCTTCTGCATATAAGTTCCTCAACCAACAATAGTAAACATTTTCATTGAAAAAACCAATAAAGGAGAACTAAAAGTAAAGTATTTTTATACACGCTATTATCCAGAAACGACTCGGTCTAACAGCTTACAACTCTCAAGATGATTGAAAAGCTTGAACAGAAAATTGAGAAAAAGTTCACGCCGTAACGAAGAACCAAGTCAACCTTGAATTTTCAGCTGTCTAGTCCAGCCTGCAACGAAAACATACAACTCTAGTAGAATGCCTAATAAATGTCTTATTTAAATAGTGGCATAATGAAATTGATAAAAACTGTCTGACCCAGCAAAAAGACCTCTAAAAATACAAGATAATATACAAGAAAAGATTTCCCAATTTGATTGCTAGCAACAAAAACAACACAATGAGAAACCTAATAGCCAGTAAATTTTATGCTGGGAAAAATACATGTAAAACTAGAACATTAAAACTACAGCAAGACTCGGCTCGCTCCTTATTTTGAGAGAGTGATCCACTCTAACAAACTTCCAGTGGATTTTAAAGCATACTCAACAATAAAAGTGCAACCTACCATCAAAACCAAACTTACTAAAAACCAATACAGGTTAAGCCATTCATACGCTATTCTAATGCAGTCTAGAAAAGCCACACCGCGCAGCAATGAGGGGGCCAAATATCATAACTGGATAGGAGCCTATAATCTGGATTCCTTTCCAAGTACTTACGTTATTGTGGCAAGCAATTAAACTAGAACATTTAATCTTAAATTATAGAATGGTGCATGTAAATAATCAATCCTAGCCAAAGATTTGTGTGATGTGCGGGGTATATTTAAAACTTATTAATAATATATATTAAGAATATATAAAATTAATTTCGAAATTATTACTATATTATTTTTAAATAAAAATAATGAATATTTATTTAATTTTAACAAAAAATATAGTTGTAAAGTAATTTTAATTTCAATAAGAAAAAATTTTAACAACTAAATAGAATTTATTTTTTAAAGATTTTTAATTCAAATAGAATTATACTCTTAAGTTTTTTTAATAATTAATAAAAACATGTAAATAAATAAATATATAAAATCGGTAAAAATCTAAATTAAGTATATGATTTTAAGTAACAAACTTTAATTTGATATAATTATAAACATACAAAAATTTGTCAATATTTTTTAAATCCCTAATTTAAATAAAATCATAGTCCAATATTTTTCTAATAATAGTTAATAATAATAATAATTCTAAATTGAATATTATTTAAAGGCCTATAAAATTATAAAATTATTGTGCGGCGAAAATCAACAACCACTCAAAAAAGCTGTCAGAGACTGAGGGTGAGAAAAAAAAGCACTTCTTGTAAGAAAGCGTTGACGAAGAACGCATGAATCATCAATATACCATCTAAATTATTTGAAATAATCGAACACATAGAAATAAATCACTAGAACTAGAATTACAAAAAAGTCACATCACATATGGAGCACGAGCCTACAACATATACAGAGTTAAAAAGCTGCAAATTAATAAAAGATAAAAAAAGGAACCTAGGCAGATCCGACGATGATGTTGTTGATAGGGATGAAGATGAGCTTGACGAAGAATCCGACGAATCCTATCACCACGAACCCGATCGCGGTCCGGAAGGCCACCTTCGTGAATTCTACCATAACCAAACAAAGTTTTTTTTTTTGGCCTTAACATCATTATAAAGTAATAAACCCCCCAAAATAAAGGTCTCAAAGACTAAAATCAAATAATCGAAAATTTTATTACGAGGCATCAAAAAAATTTTAAAAAGAAGAAGAAGAAGAAGAAGAAAACCTTTGCGGTCGGGCTTGTGGCAGCGCTTGACGAGGCGGACGCTGTCCTTGGCGAAGTCACGGAGGGGATCTACAACGGAGTCGATGGCATCCATCGTCCAATCTCTCTTCCTATCCGATCTCGATTTCTAAGATGCCAGATTATTAGTCAAGACCAAACCCACAAACTTAAAAGATTTGTCGTCTTTGTTGGGTTGTTCCTAATATAAATTGATTTAATGAAGGTTCCATAAGTTTAGTTATAAATTATATATTTAGAAACGACGTGGTCATAAGGCACCCGTGGCCTAATGGATAAGGCGTCTGACTTCTAATCAGGCGATTGTGGGTTCGAGTCCCACCGGGTGTGCTCAATCTTTTTTACACTTTTTAATTTTCATAGAAAGAAAATGTTTTTTAAAGGAAAATAATATTTATTTTTAAAATAAACATATGTTTAACGTCTCCTGTATTAGAATCCCATGTATGATTCATTTCCCCCGGAAAAATCTCAGGGTGGGAACCATGGCGAAGTGGATCGTTGTGGTGGGTGAGGGGGCCGCGGCGAGGGGGGACCATGGCGGAATGGGTTGTCATGGCAAGTGAGGGGACCATGGCAGGGGGCCACCAACAGGGAGCAGGGTGGAATAAGGGGGCCGTGGCGGGCAGGTGGGTCTAGGACGGGTTTAGGGCGGGTGTGAAATCTAGGCCACTGGATTTCAATCAGATAACCTAGATTTGGCAGCGCACCATGCGCTACCAAAAGGGGTAGCTCACTACAACTGCCCCTATATATATATATATATATAGGGCAGCACTACAGTGCACTACCCTATTTTGGCAGTGCATTGGCTCCTGCCTATTGTGGACCGTTGGATCTAATCCAACGGTCCACAATCAACCTTCACCCCACCCCCCCCCCTTCCAGCCTCCTGCCGGCCGCCCCTGCCCCTGCCCCGCCGCTGCCCCTGCCCTCGCCGGCCTCCGCTACCCCGGCCCCTCCCAGCCTTGCCCCGCCCCTGCCCGCCGATTTGTGAACACCCTCTTCGAATTCTTGTATCTCCACTTCTATATAAAGGGGTGGTCATTTGTTGTTGATCATATCTCATCTCTTAGCTTCAGATTGTAGTAGAAGTAGTAGTTTTAGTTTTTGTAATTTCTTTCTCTTTCGTAATAAAAGTTAGTTTCTTCTTTATATTGTTTTTCTTTATATTGTTTTTATTTTTATTATGGAGTAATCTATTATTTCGTTCTAGAGAAGAATGGAACTTAACATGATTTAATTGAATTTATTTCAAGCTTTTACTCTTTTATTCAATCGGATTGTTTGAATTATCATATTTTTAATGCTAAGAGTAGATTGATCACCTATTTCTTAGATCACGAGGTTTAATTAGATTTCGGGAGAAATTAATTAGATTAGTCATTGATAATTCATCATATGACGAGTCTTTTGACTTGTTTGTCGTTGTGGTCGGGAGATACACAACACCGTATGCGATTGTAAGGCAAATCTTAATGCATTATTTTGTTGATTAATCAATTATCAACGGGAGGTAGAAATTGAGGCAAAATAATAGAAGCATGAAGGAGCGGGAGCCACCATGTCATACAATTATCCTAGATCGACAATCTGAGGGAATAAAAGATAAGAGTAAGATTTGATGAAGATTAAATTCATGTTAAGGGAAATTCGACTCTAGAACGAGTTTTATAATTTTGACTTCTCTTTTAATTTAAAGTTAGTAGTTAGATTCTGTTAAGTTAATTATTTCCGTTTTGTTCTTAGTTTTATTTTCTTTAATTAATTATAGGAAATTCATCTCCCTGTGGGACGATACTTGAATTTATCATTATATTACTTGTTTCGACAAAAAAATCTCTTACACGACCCACCCCAGACCCGCCCGCCAGTCGTCGCCCTCCTCTTACCCCCGCTGGCGGCCCCCTCGCCCGCCACGATGACCCCCTCTGTCGCTGTCCCCCTGCCCACCCCAAGTCGTTGCAGCCCCCCATCTTGCCGCCCTCCACCCAACTCGCCCGCCCATTGCAATACCCCCCAGTCGCCGCCCCCTGCCAGACCTGCCCACCCTCTTCCCCTACCCTTGGCTGTGGGGGGAAAAGGGGGTAGGGGGAGGGCACCAGCAGGGTGGGGGGGGGGAACCATGGCGAAGTGGATCGTTGTGGTGGGTGAGGGGGCCGCGGCGAGGGGGGACCATGGCGGAATGGGTTGTCATGGCAAGTGAGGGGACCATGGCAGGGGGGCCACCAACAGGGAGCAGGGTGGAATAAGGGGGCCGTGGCGGGCAGGTGGGTCTAGGATGGGTTTAGGGCGGGTGTGAAATCTGGGCCACTGGATTTCAATCAGACAACCTAAATTTGGCAGCGCACCATGCGCTACCAAAAAGGGGTAGCTCACTACAACTGCCCCTATATATATATATATATATATATATATATATATATATATATATATATATAGGGCAGCACTACAGTGCACTACCCTATTTTGGCAGTGCATTGGCTCCTGCTTATTGTGGACCGTTGGATCTAATCCAACGGTCCACAATCAACCTTCACCCCACCCCCCCCTTTCAGCCTCCTGTCGCTCGCCCCAGCCGGCCGCCCCTGCCCTCGCCGGCCTCAGCTGCCCCGGCCCCTCCCAGCCTTGCCCCGCCCTGCCCCTGCCCAGCCCGGGCCGCCCAGCCCCCCGCCGGCCGCCCCAGCCCCACCCCCGCCCCGCAGGCCGCGCCTACCCCCGCCCCGCTGCTGCGCCTGGCCCAACCGGCCTCCCCTACCCCCGTCCCCGCTGGCCTGCCCCAGTCCTTGCCCCGCTGGCCTGCCCTAGTCCCTGCCCCGCCTCCAACCCCCAATCCCCGCCCAGCCCTGCCCTGCCCTGCCCCCGCCCCGTCGGCCGCCCCAGCCCCCGCCCCCGCCACGCAGGCCACCCCTGCCCCGCCATTGCGCCTGCCCGAGCCAGCTTCCCCTGCCCGCCCCCGCTAGTCGCTGCCTTTGCCCCCGTCGGCCACCCCCGCGGGTGGCCGGCGACGAGGTCACCGGCGGTGGGGTGGCGCGGCGACAGAGAGCAGGGGGGAACATGGGAGGGTAAAAACGTAATAAAAACTTTACTCGGTCCCCAACTCGAGTTAATATTACGAAATAATTTTAAAAAATAAAATTTTTTTAATAAATACTTGATTTGATCTCGCACGAGATCGAGCTAATATTACGAAATAAATTTAAAAAATAAATTTTTTTATAATAAATACTTGATTCGATCTCGCACGAGATCAAGTCAATATTACGAAATAAATAAAAAAATTAAATTTTTTTATAATAAATATTTGATTCGATCTCCCACGAGATCGATTCAATATTTGAAAATAAATTTAAAAATAAAATAATTTTGTAATAAAAACTTTATTCGGTCCCACACAAGACCGGCGCTGCACATTTCCCAGCCGGCCCATCCATCCCCGAGGCGGCGACATTGTTGGCCAACGCGCTGCTGGCGGCAAGGTCGCCGGCAGGGGGTGGCATGCCTAAACAAATAAGGAAGAAACAGGGGAGAGTATTTTGGTAATAAAAATTTTACTCAATCGAACTCGAGTTAATATTACAAAATAAATTTAAAAAAATAAAACAATGTCATAAAAACTTGACTCGAGTCGGGATCGAGTCAATAATATGAAATAAATTTAAAAAATATAAAATAATTTTGTAATAAAAACCTTACTCGATTATATGCGGGACCGAGTTAAGTTTTTATTACAAAATAACTTTATTACCGAATAAAATTTTATTACAAAATAAATTTTAACAAAAATAAAATAATTCCGTAATAAATTATTTTAACTCGAGTCGGGATTGAACAAAGATTTTATTACGAAATTATTTTATTTAATTTTTTTTTGTAATTTAACTTAAGTCGGGATTGAGTCCTGACCCGTAGCCCTCGCCCCGCCCCCACCCTGCAAGCCGCCCTGCCCTCGGCCCCGCTCGGAGATTGTAGTTAATATTCTTATAATATTAAATTAAAAAATTGACTTGGTCGTGATTGTAGTTAATATTCTTATAATATTTAAATAAATCAAAAATCAAGACCAAGTTACAAGTACAAACTTACAATATTCTTATAATATACTCTATTTGCAAAGAACCGAGTCAAGTTTTAAATATAAATGAAGCATTAGTTTTAAATATACAAACACAAGGATATGATATGTTTCCGAGTTCTATGAATCTATGTGTAATCTATAGAATATGTTTAAAAGCTATGACAAAAATAAGTCCTAATTCAAGGATAGAATCTTATAATGGGAAAACTACACTGTTCCATATAAACGTCTCTAAAGCCAATATTACAATACCAAAATAATAACTTGAGATGAAATTAAATTACCCCAATCTTGGAAATTAGAAAATGTTATTCCTCCTAAGATAATTAAACGAACTACTAAAAAAATTATAGAAAATACTAATGGAGATATAGAAATAATATTTAGAAAACCAAGTACTTCTACAAAACCTAATATTTCTACAAAATCTTAAAAATCAGATATTGAAGAATCTATCGTTAAAGGTATTTATATATCAAAACAACAAATTCCTCGTGGAATTTATTCTGATGAACCAACTTTTTCATAAATGAATTTAAAGATAAATACATATCAATTTCAAGCAGATAAAACTAAATGTTCTAAAGAATTTATGTTACCTAAATATGATAAATTTAGAACATTGTATTTTAAAAATCATAATAAAGAATAATTAAGTAAAAATAGAACAGATTATTATAATTATGTAAAAGTAATAGGAACTGAAATATCTTTTGTACAATGGTACAAAAATAACAAATATCCTAAAATAAATGTTTCTAAAGAAACTAGAACATGTGATACAATAGATGGAAAAGTAATCACAAGTAAACATCTTCCAATAAGAAATATAAAATATGATAATATAGAAACAACTTTTTATGTTACAATAGATACAAAAATAAATGATGATATAGCCGTTGTTACTCATTTGCATTTACAAACTTTAGCCACACAACTTCCTATCTTAGAAGATAAATGGGTACCTAGAGAAAAAGGAAAAGAAAAATAGTAGCTAAAGATAAAAAGATTACATCTACTCTAATAAAACCTCCTTTAGATTCTACAAAAAATTTAAAACAAAATCCCCTATAAATGAAGAATTTTTAGAAAAATTAACAAAAAGACTAAGTAGTTTAAAACTTAATGATTCTATAAAAATAATTAGTGAAATAGATAATGTAGAAGAAGACCCAACTATTATGGCTAATCAAGTATTGCCACATCTTTCTCACTTTCTAGTCCAATCAAATAAAACCAGATATTATTTTGAACTGATTCTACTAGAGACTCATTCGGTAGAAATATCTCATAAGTTTAGCGGCAACTTATTAACTCATCAAACAGGATATAAACATGCATTATTTATAGTAAAATGATAATTAAAAGAGTGATGAGTTTAGCAGAATATGGGAATCCTAATGCTATGAGAAAATTATCACATAAGCATATTATGTTTGGACTCCCTATAGAATATAACTATTGATATTATATTGAAGCATTTGATAGAGTTCTATTCTATAAGAATATTTTTGGTCCACATTCTTGGTTCCTTAGGTTTGATCTTCCAAAATTAACCCAACTTCCTGCGTGGTTCATTCAATGGCTAGAAGATTTTGGACCAGAAATCTAATTTCTTCCTCCCTATCTTTAATTGAAACTATTCCAAAAAAGAATTGATCCAGATTTAGGTTCCTCATTTTTCCAATTTTTGATGTACTATCTAATTCCTTGGATTTTATTCTGAAATTTCTGCTTCCATTATACAAATGTTATAGGCAATTATATTTCTACATTAGCCCATAAAGTCTATATTAGATGGTGGGATATGTTCTCTTCTTTTATTTCATTATATTGAATGCCTCCTTTCTTTAAGAAAAAAGAAAAGTTATTTTCTCCGAGTCCGTAACACTTTCTTCAAAAACCAAACCCCAAAAATATATTCTGCTCATGATTCTGCTTCTCCTTCTCAACCTCCAAGTGCGTCAGCCGTGTACCCATTAGTACTACCCCCTAACTTTTATTTAAATTATTTGCAGGTAAAATAAAATAATCCTCTGATGGTTGAATCAGATATTATTCAATTAGCACATACATTGGACTTCTGCTCTACTACACAAGTCTAGGCTATGGGATCTTTTCCAACCACTCCAAAGATTGAAATTCCAGAGTCTCCTATATATGTGACTCAACAAGATATTAATGATCTATTAACAACTCTTAATAATACTTCATCAACTATGGCTATGGTTGGCTATGGACAACTAGTTTCAACCTTTCAGGATTTTATATGCACAAAACGTAACCAAAAAGGGCATATTGCTGAAGCCACTAATATTGGGCCTTTTATTTCTTAGAAATGTTATTGCTGCGGAGAATCTGGTTATACTGTTAAAGAGTGTCCTCATAGAGAATATTCTCCATCAACAATGGATACTCCAGACAAGTCCACTAAGTCCGCTAAGTCTGAAACATCTCAGATTAATGCATCTTGAGTACCAATACATATAGGGTACTATCCTAGTACATCTATTATGGAAATTGCTCCTTCTACTGTTCCTTCCTATAGCAAAAATACTTCAGAAAAGACGCCCTCCTATAATGACAACACATGGTCAACTTAACGTCAGTAGTGACATCATACAAACGTCATTTGCCACATCATCATCTTATATATATATGCCATGTTAGCTATACAGTCAGCAAGAAATCTGGCCAAGTCAGCTCACTTGACAGCTCAGCCTTATCTTGGTGATGTCATCCGGTCATTCGGTCATCCGGTTGATTATTACATGTTATCTCGGTCATACTTTCAGGCTATAAATAAGCTCTTCTAGCGTCTTCTCTAATATCGGGAAATAGTCGGCCTCTCTCCGTTTTCTTTCATCCACTTCTTTCCAGTTCTTCTTGTCCTGTTTCTTTGTAAGATTTGAAGTTTGAAGTTTAATTGTGTTGTGTAAAGTTTGAAGTTTGAGAGTGAAGTTTGTTTGTAAGAACTGAAGAAACTTTCTGTAATCTACAAGTTAAAGAAATCAAAGTAAGTTTCTTGAACCCTGTTCTTTCATAACTATATATTTCTGTTCTTATGAACTAAATTTGTTCTTGCGAACCATATTTGTTCAAATGAACTATAACTGTTTAAGATCATCTTAAATTATACGAGTATTCAAATATTTTCAAAATAAAAATATTTTTATCGGATTTCATAAAGTACATACTCTTTTAATTGAATAAATACTTTAGTTATTTATCTTTAGTAAGTTCTACTTTATATAGCTTTTATTGTATTTTCTTTTCTGTTTTGTTTCTATTTATCTCTTTGTTATTATATCTTTTTGTTTAATTAATTTGAAGATCGGGCAAAATCTTTGGGTATTATATATGCGCTCTCTGACGAGGCCTTATCGTCTGCGTGTATAATCCTCCAATTCCTTGTAACTGACACATCCATTGCCGCCCCAATTTTCTCGTCAGATGCCGTCTTGTACACATGACGTCCGGAGACCATTGTATTGTAAACTGTGTTTTGTATCATTCATGTCAACGACAGCCATTTATATGCTAAAAGTTTTGTTTTAACTTGATGAATGTGAAAGAATAGAATCTATTCGTTTTTTTTTACGGAGCTAAAAGTAAGTCCTCCCGGTTAGGTATAAAATGGGCTTCACAGTGTATAGTTCTTTTGATACATTTTTCCAAATTCCAAATAATTAGTACATATATTATATAATAAGGTGTATTATGTGTAGCTGGACTTTCTCTATGAATCTGGCCTAGTGCCGTATTGTCATGTAACAAATCCGAAGTTAGCCACTTTTGACAAAGGGCATTCTCGTCATTAGATGATGTCGTGCTAGCCCTCGCCACGACTGATCATAACTCATAACAAATGGAAATATTGAAGTTTAGTATGGACATATAAAAATATTTTAATCCCATCCTCAAGTAAATTGTTCAGGCGCAGGATTTTGCTCATGTAATTGCACTTCGTTTCGGATTGAACAAGTAGGTTTGGTGGGATTAAGGTGTCATTATTGCGCAAAAAAGTGTGCAATAAAAATAAAGTATCACAAAAAAATAATAAAACAAAATTTTTACATAGTTTTTTAGAATTTAATTTGAATCCTTAAATCAGTTTGTAGTAAATTAAAAGTTATGAATTTTTTTAATTTTACACTTTACATAAAATAATAAATTTTATACACACTTTGAATTGATTCACCTTTGATAATTGCGATTACAATGCCTTTGATTTTTCCCATTCTAATATTTAAATATTTAAAATGACCTCATCATTGCATCAGAAATGGTGAAAAACAATAAGGTAAAGAGTTTTGCAAAAAAATCTTTTGAAATAAATCCCGAGCTAAAATTTGGGCCGAACCAAACTTAGTCAAGTGAACTTGGCTCTGTTAGTTTGACTTCTTGGCTCGGTGTGGGTGCACGACTTCCTCATGTTGGGAGCACAGGAGACAGTTTGGGAAGGTGGGGAACGGCTCAACAATGGTTTGGAGGAGGTCGGTGACGAATCAAAGGCGGTGTTGGGGTGGCGACTAGGGTGAGAGGAGGAAATGAAAGGGAGTTTGGGTGGTACTTTCGTAAATAAAAATTAACTCAACCCTGACTTGAATTAAAAATAATAACTAACTCTTAATAAATTTTAAAAAAATTAAAAAATATGAAAAAATACCATAAAATATAATATACTCAATCATATTAAAATGACATATTTTATAATTAATAAACCACCCAAACTGTTATTTAATAATTCTTAATGTGCTATTCAGCGAAAAAATATTTACAATTAAATAAAAAAAACAACATACTGTCACATATTTTGATAACTTATTTCTTATCATTTTTTTACGTTATTATTATATATTCAAATACATTTAACTTTCATTACTCATAACACAAGTCTATAAAATTTACTTAACTAAACTAACAGGTGAAATGATTGGTTTACTAATGTACAACCGTGACTTCAAGCCACAGTTTACGATTCACGATCCCCTCCTTATCTTTTTTTGTAAAAATATAAACACCGTTTCTAGCTAGGCGGCTACGAATACTTAGAGTCAAAAATAATCTTTAGCGGTAACGGTGATCAGCGGGCGATAACACGTCACTAGGGTGACAAGGTTTGTAGCTCCTCGAAAGCTCTCCGGGCTAGGTCGTCGACCAAGAAAGGTGGTCCTTTCCTTTGTGACCTTAGCAACTAGGTGGCAAGGGGCTGCAACAGTGCTTCAATGCAGCTGCAAATGAAGGATCCGTCCATTGGCAACGCAACACCAAGCGTTAGTACGGTCTGCCTCCGGGTGTGCAGCAACGGTAAGGGAGGCTTCAACAGCGGCGAGCCTTCAGCAGGCAGGCGATATATTAGAGAACCAACTCCAAAACAGCGCTCCAAGGGCAGCAACACAGCAAGTGGCAAGGCTTTAGTCTTCTGGGTTCCAAGCAGCTCCTTGGCAAGGACGAACAGAGACTCCTCTCCTTGTGGCTGCAATGACACTCCAATGCGGCAGCGAGCGAAGGATGGGAGAAAGAGAGTCGGTGCCGGCAGGATGCGTGACGCGGAGATGAAAGCCTCTCTTCTCATTATTTTGTTTTAGCATATTAGCCCCCTTGTTTTTCTCTGTCGCCTCTCTATCTCACGGTCGGTTCGACATATCATAGTAGAGAATCAGCTACCTCAACTTTTTACTCGTTCTTGTTCCTACACCATATTTCCTCGGACAATCTTACCATAAACGTGGACTGAATCAACTTGTTTGGGGTTGGGTATGGATGGTGTAACGGGCTTGACTGGGGCCAAAGGTTGGGTACGACACATAATTTAGACGAACAACCATATAACACATCTGTTCCAAAAGGGGCAAAGTCGTCAAAATGAGAAACCTAAATTAAAACAAGTCAATTGCGAAATTGATGTCGGGGATGTTTCGGTCTGAATTTGCGAATAACAACTGACGTAGGCAATGGGCATTACGTGTAGAGCCCATTCCATTGAATGGGAAGTCTAACTTCTTATCTTCCAATTTGTTCACAGTTCACACCCGGATGAATCGCGAAGGGTGGCATTGAATATCCTTTCGATTCCCAAAACGTTGGATTCCAAGTATTTAGTGTTTTTTTATTAATTTGATGTATGTATATATATATATATATTGTATGTATTTCCATGAGGATTTATATCTTTATTAATTATTATTGCAAGGATAAGGATGTACCCAGACGGTCTGGTCAGGCTCTGAACTCCTTTTTTTTTTACTTCGCATTGTCGTCGGAGGCTTTATTACTTTTTTTCTTCTTCTTGATTGATACATTGTAACAGCTTTGGGTCATTTCATTTTTTATAAAGATTGCTGCCCCTTGGGACATGATACAATTGGCATATAACTCAACAAGATACGACGGATCAATAAATTTGTCTCGCAAAAGATAGAGAGTCCAGCTAATTAATAAAAATGGTTGTTTTTACTTATTTATAATCTTTTCATTCATGTGTGCATCCTCACAAAATTGTCTGATGAATGAACGTACCTGGTTGGTTTGATTGTACATGTTCGCACAATGCGATAGTCATAACTGACGAGAGAGAGTCGGCAATACCTTGGAAAGAGCAAATAAAAATGGGGAAATACTAATTACGTCGTTGCTTTTATATATATACATGCATGCTATAAAATATAAACTATCCAACACAAAAACTCCCCCTACAGCTTCCTCTGTAGTTGCCGGGTCGGCAATTTCACCATCAAATTCGAATATTCTACAACGACGACAAAGGTAACTACTCTTCAGGGTCTCTTCACAAATCTCGCAGGCCTTGATTACTATCTCTTAATGAACATGGGTTTAGCCAAAACCCTATATTAAAACTAAGTTATCCCCCGAATATTATCCCCTTATTTATTTAATGGAACTCGATTAAAACAAGTTTTCAAATGCCTTAAAATCAATAGCATAAGTATAATTTCGTCAATTACAACAAAATGATGTTTAACATCTTCTCATTTATCTCATACATGCTTCTCAAAAAGTTAGTGGTCGAAAAAAGTTAGTTTTTATTTAATTATTTTTTAAATAATAAGATTCTTATCATTAACTAATTCTAATTTTTAGTTAATTATGATCAACGTAACGATGCTGAATTTGTCATGATTAAATTTTACTCTATCTATATAATAATAATAATAATTATTATTATTATAGTTTTGCTTTAGGCTAAATTTACTTTAACCCTTGCTAGTTTTATGAGTAACGTAGTCCAGTGTGGAGTTGACACGCTCGCATGGCCGTGCGCGGGGCCTGCATGGGAGGTATTTGGAATTGGAATACGTAGAAGGGACGGGATTGCGTGAGCACACAGGAGAATGGGGCCGCACCCCCTCCCCTTTTCTTCGCGCACTGGTCTCCTTCGCCTCTTTAGCATTTCTCCTTCGCTTCTTCCTCCTCTCTGACTCTCTCTTCGTTCTCCACCCGAAAAAAAAAATAGAAATCATTTTTGGATTTCGAACTTTGGAAAGAGTGGTTGTTGTTGGTGTTGTTGTTGTTGTTGTTGAGCATTCGGATGAGCTTGGAGCTTGCGATTTCTCCTTTTCTGAATGGTAAGATGATATGTATATATATATGTATATTTTTTCTGGACCTTTTTTTGATCGGTTGTTGAAATCTGCGACGGTAGTAATGAGTGGACTTCTTTGTTTTTTGGAGGGGTTTTTTAGCTGGAGATGGATTTTTTCTTGAGTAGATGGGATGAGAATGATGTAGGGGTTATCGTTTGATTTTTTCTTTTTTTTTAAGAAGTCTTGGATCGTTGTTGTATTTGGATTTTTCGTCGACTTCTTGGCTCCCTTATTATCCATCCGCTCGATTTGTTGTTGTTGTTGTTGTTGTTGTTGTTGTTGTTTGATGGTGTGAGTTCGTATTGCTTTTTTAGATGATCTTGGGGATTTCATAACATTGGCTTCTCCTGTTCATCTTGTACAAAGTTTTGGACTGCCGCTTGCTTCCTTTTTGTTTTTGTTTTTGTTTTTTTGGAGTTCATGGGTGGACTCTTTTTGCTCAGATTTCTATGCTTTGTGTTATAGATCTGTCTACTGAGTCACTAGCTAGCAGATGTTCCGGATGAAATTCTGTCATGGTATGTAAGTGGATGTTGAGTGTTGTGACTCTGACCGATTCAGTTCTAGTGTATAAAATTGGCTGCTATATATGTTTTTGATGCGGCGTTTGCATACAAACAGCTTTTATTAAATAAAACAAAATCAAATTATTTGAATGAATGTGATAGTCATTTTTTTATATCTAACTGTTAGGGTGATTATGACGTTGAATTGGACCTGTACATGCCATGTTTGCGTTTCAGAGTTGGTGAAATTGGGTGGGGGTTTCTGTTGCCGGGCTTGCAGCAGGCGTACTTGTGCTCTCTGCGAGACGAAAGAGGATCCAAGATCTTTGGTCGTTAATGGTGGAAACACTTCCCGTATCTGTATAAAGTCTAGTCCTGTTGATACTCCATCGATAAGTCTGGCAATGTCACTCACTAGCTTCGACAGCTGTGCTTCTAGTTGTGGTACCATCTTTTCTTATTTTGTACCCTTTCTCACTAACGTCGATCGAAACTAATGAATTTAGACAATGGAATTCGCTCCAAAACCCATGTTTCACCCTTTGATACTCGAGTGGCTTGACCTTGCAATACTGTTTCTGTTGCTTTAGTAAGTGTGAAGAAGGTTATCTTCTGAAAGCATATTTTTTGACAGGCCGACTCCTGTAGTCCTTTTTATATAATTTTGCATTGCCTTATATATATTGTGCGGTTGATGGAGATGAGGAGGTATTTTTTGAGTAGTCTCTCCCACTGAGTGTTTCTTATTGACTTTTTTAGGTGAAACTCTAACTGACAACCATTTTTCAGGAAGGTAATTTACGGTCTTTACCAAAGCCAGGTTTGATATGAGTTTACTTGTTAGTTGTTTTGATGGTAAGCCTTTTTGATTGTCTAGGGTTGACAACAGCGAAGGCGAGCTGGACAGCTTTTATAACACAGCAGGAACTATTCAAGATTCACGTGATCCCAATGCCAAAGACATTGAAATTCAGGGGGCAGACTCAGCAGATAACCTTCAGATACTTGCAGGAATGGTAATGGCGAATGGTAATGAGAAGAATCTTGAGGACTCAACTGGGGAGAGGAACAAGTTTGATACGACAGGGACAGCAAAAACAGGGGGTGATTTGGAAGCGAAAACTGACAGCAGTGCACCTTTTCACAAGAGGGAAGCTGGTCATCAGTCTTTTTATGTTGAAACAGAACCAAGAATTTGGATTCCGCCTGAGCCTGAAGATAAAGAAGATGAAATCGAGTGCAGTGTGGCTTATAATGATGATGATGATGAATGTGGTGATGGGGTGAAGTGGGTGTCTTCAACTTCCTTAAGCTATACCAGTGAAGACATGGTAAGCAATCACAAGGACAAAGAGGCACAGTCCCAAGCAATTGTACAAGTGGTGCGCGAGCATTTTCTTGCTGCCGTTGCTGAACTTCTTGATTCTGAAAATATTGACAAGAACTGGGTGGAGACAGTTTCTTATTTATCATGGGAGGCTGCAAGTCTAATTAAACCTTCTGAGGATGCGTGGATGGACCCCACTCGTTATTTGAAAGTCAAGTGCATTGCTTCTGGACTTCCTGGTGAGAGGTATCATTTTTCTTTTGTTATAATGTATTGAAACTAGACGATTTTCATTTTCTGCCTTGATTCATTCTTTTTGGTAAATGATTTGCAGCCAAGTGATCAAGGGCTTGGTTTTTAAGAAGAATGCAGCCCATAAGCACATGGTTACTCGGTACAAGAGTCCTAGATTGCTTTTACTAAGGGGAGTTCTTGGGGAACGTGATGGACTTGCATCATTTAATGCGATGGACCAGGTTAATATTTAAGAAAATATTATAGCATATTTTCGTTAAAGTCAGGTCTTTTGATTGTATCTGATGTTCTCCCCTTAGCAGGATAAGGACTACCTAAAAGCAATCCATGAATTGTTGGAAGTATGTCATCCTAATATTGTTTTGGTGGAGAAAACAGTGACTCGGGACGTGCAAGAGTTTCTTCTTGGAAAAGGAATTACTTTAGTTTTTGACATGAAGCTGTCACGCTTAGAGAAGCTTTCACGATGCACAGGGTCGAACATTTTGTCCTTTGACAGTGATTTATCTGACCCAAAGCTGAAGCAATGTGACTCATTTCATGTTGAAAAATTTCTTGAAGAGCATAACTGTTCTGAAGTGGGTGCAAAACGGAGTACGAAGACTTTGATGTTCTTTGAAGGTTGTCCAAGACCTTTAGGATGCACGGTAGGTTAATTCACTACGAAATTGAATTTTAAGCAATGATTGGATCAATGTTGAGTGCATTCTAATAATGACTGGGAATTTTCACTTATTTTGTCTCAGATATTGCTCAAGGGAGCACCTAGTGAAGAGCTGAAGAAAGTTAAGGCACTGTTCCAACAGGCTGTTTCTATCGCTTACCATTTCATCCTGGAAAGTTCTTTGCTCCTTGACCAACGGGCAATTATTTGCAAAAATTATCCTTCCAGGTTGGATAAAGAAATGCCGTCTGTCTCAGGTAATTTAGATATTTCATCTGGTGAAGAGGTCAAGGGTGGGGAGGCCTCCAATGAAACAACTGACATCTTGATTGAAGATAGCAGTGAAGAGATGCCTCTGGAAATTTCTGATCGGATGTCACCTCCAGACTTCTATTCCGAGCAAATAATTTCAGCTATGTCAGCCTCTATTAATAAAGTTTGGATTTTCTCATCATATCTTGGTTATATTGGAAGTGGAATGCATGAGACTCGGCACGATTTTACTTTTCCTTCTCAACTAGCTAATGGAAAGATGGAAGAAAATGCTAGCCCCGAGGAGAAGAAATTGTCATCTGATGAACCGAAGTATGACGAAGTGGTAAACAGTGCAAGAATCAGTGAGGAAGAATCAGATGAGGATGTATGCAGTTCTGAGAAGATGTTGACATCAGATTTTTATGAGGAACCTTCTAGAAATGGAGGGGTTACCCTTAATGGGAAACCTGAAACCCTTGAAGACAATGCTTTTAGGCATATTTTGGGTCCAAAAAGCATATTAGTGTTGCACTCGTCTAGATGTATATTGAAAGGATCTGTTTGTAAGCAAAATACTCTTTCCCGTTTGAAGTACTACAGCCACTTTGATGTGTCTCTTGGAAAGATCTTGAGTAGCTTGATGCTTAATCAGGTTTCTAATTGACCTAACTATGTTGTTGCTGTTCTCTGCAATTTTTGGGTTACTCACTTTTTTTCATTCTGGCAGAAAAACAACTGCCCCACATGTATGGAGTCGCCCGAAGGTCATGAATATTCTTATACTCACAGCAATGGTAGGATTATTGTTCGTGTAAAACGTCTACCTCCTGATCTGCGTTTGCCTGGACAAACAGAAGGAAAAGTATGGATGTGGTTTGTTTGTTTAAGGTGCAAAGAAACCGATGGAATCTATAATCCTACGCGGAGGACTGTCATGTCAAGTGCAACACATGCAATTTCCTTTGGTAAGTATCTGGAGCTTAGTTTCTCCAGGAACTTGCCATTCAACCGGTCCTTAAGTTGTGGGCACTGTCTTCATAGAGATTGCCTCCAGTTCTTTGGGTAAGAAACAACATTTATATGTAATTTTTCTCTGCTAATCTTAGCATTGGCATTTGGTTGTACACAACTTCGGTAATTGCCTGAAATTGTGCAGGTTAGGAACCAAAATTGTTATGTTCCAGTATTCTGATGTAGAGATATATGCAGCATGCAGTCCTCCATTATCTTTGGAATTTACTAGTGCTTGTGATCAGGAGTGGCTTAGTAAAGAAGCTCAAGATGTAAGATGGCAACTGATTTCATCATTTTCTTCATAATTTTTTTGATTTCCTTATTTGGTTGGTGTTGTAGGTTCTTGCAAAAGGACATCTTTTGTTTACAGAAGTTATGAATCAATTGCACAAGATAGGATCTGGACATTCAAGCTTCTTAAAACTTCCTTTTAATCTTGGAGGATCAATTAAGAATTTAGATGATATTGAAGAAATGTTGAAGCTAGAAAAAGCTGAATTTGAGGTAAGTTCAAGTTATAGTTGCACATGTCCTTGATGTTCTTTTGGATCAAATTTGCAGTGTGTCTTTGCTAAGAGATTTTTAATTTTTTTTTCCTCTTGTATTTTGAAATTTTGTATGTGAACAGACATCATTGCAAATGGCTGCGTCCAGGAAAGGGCAGTTGGGCCATGTTGTTCAGTATGTTCTTAGTTTGAATCGTCTCAACCATGAACTTCTTCTTCAACTATACGTTTGGGACCGTCGTATCCATTATATTTTGTCTTTGGCTAGAGACATTAGGCATGATGAAGATAAGGAGTTGGGAGATGACTCATCTGTTGAAGGAGGGCAGAATCGTGATTCTCGTGGTGAAGGTCTTGAAGATTCTAGTGATTGTACTTCTATTGTGATTGACTCATCTTCTGTTGCTGACGATTCTGTTTACAATAATAGCGTTAGTAATTTAGAAACTGGTTTGGCTGGTGCATTAGATCAAAACTTTGCTAGTACGTTAGAAATTTGTGATTCGTTGAAGGAAAGATCAAGTGATGGACATTGTGACGATGCCTTCGTTGAACGGACTCCACTTACGAGACAAATACTTTTAAATAATGGGGTTTGTGGGGATGGTATTCTGCAAGATCAGCATTTTATCACCTCTTCACCTGCAGGTTCTTTGAGATCTGTTAGCTTTGATGCAAATGTTGAAGGTAAAGAAAGGAAGCTTGAAATTTTTGGTAAGGTGGTTCCGAAGTCCCTGTCAGAGAATTCTTTAATGCTTAAATTTCTTGATCATGAAAGTTGGGTGTGGAGATCATTTTCTGAAACCCGCGAGGCTTACAAGAAAGATCTTAAAAGGGGGTATTCTCAAAAGTTTGAATTCATCAATAGTTACACTCCTGTACATCTCGCCGTAGTCAATCAATATATTACTCAAGAGAGATCACGGTTGCATTTTCCCATTGGCAGCGAAGATGATTTTGTGTCTGTTTATGAGGATGAGTTTACAAGTATAATTGCTTGTGCCTTGGCCTTATCTTTTGATAATTTGACAGAAAAGATAGATGGCCTGGAGACAAGCAGGGTGAATGGAAGGGCTGATTTCACTTACGAAGCTCCTTCTAGCCTAAGTTCAAAAGTTGATGGTAAATCTGTCTCTTCTTTGATGGATGTGGAAACAAGTTACTTGGAGAAAGATGGTGCTTCTGTAAGGTCATTTACTTTTGGTGCTAATGAGGTTTCTAAGGATGATTCACTTCATACAGAGATTTCTCTAGGCATTGAAGTATCCCCGGGGAAAAGTAAATACTCGGTAGTTTGCATACATGCAAAACTATTCTATGCTCTTCGAAAGAGATGTTGTCCATCTGAACTTGATTATATTTCTTCTCTCAGTCGATGTAAACACTGGAATGCCCAGGGTGGTAAAAGCAAATGTTTTTTTGCAAAGACTTTGGACGATCGATTTATTGTGAAACAGATTAAGAAGACCGAGTTTGATTCCTTTGTTAAATTTGCCCCGGATTATTACAACCACATCATGGACTCCTTCACTACTGGAAGCCAAACTTGTTTGGCTAAAATTCTTGGGGTGTATCAGGTTTGATATTTTCTTATTACAAGCTTCATTGGCTGCATAATGGATAATTTTTATGTACTTGAATGTTGTGACTGCATTTGAATGGATTATGTGATTGCTTTTGAAATAGTGTCATTGATTTCTCTGTACGTAGGTTACCATCAGACAAAGTAAAAATGGAAGAGAGTTAAAGATAAGTTTGATTGTAATGGAGAACCTGATTTTTGGCCGAAAGATCTCACGTCTATATGATCTCAAGGGTGCTCTACATTTGCGACTCATGGCTGATCCTGATGTCTCGGGCAAAGTTCTTCTTGACCAGAATTTCGTTAATGATATGTGGGATTCCCCTTTGTATGTTAGTGGAAAAACCAAGCAGCAGCTCCTGCGAGCTGTTTGGAATGACACGTCTTTCCTCACTGTAAGTTTTATTTTTACATTCTTTTTAATGTCTACGTAGCGTATTTCATAACCAGTACTTAAGGACATTGTACAATTGATGGCATTTTTCTTGTTATTTTTACTCGCCATTTTGCAGGGTAAAAACGTTATGGACTATTCATTACTTGTTGGAGTTGATGAGCAGCGCCATGAACTTGTGTTTGGAATTATTGATTACCTTCGAGAGTACACCTGGGATAAGCACTTAGAATCGTGGGTTAAGAAATCTATTGTCCCTAGAAACTCCCAGCCAACTGTTATCTCTCCAGGGGACTACAAGAAGAGGTTTAGAAAATTTATGTCTAATTTTTTGACAATTCCTGACTGGTCCTATGAGCAGCAGCATTTTGCGGTTCACAAGTATATAAAATGCAAATTGGATTGCTCTTCTAAAGATAATAGATCAGAAATGGAAGAAACTGATTAGTTGGTGCTATTGAAGGTTTTGGCATAAAGTTGTTTATACATTATTAGTTTAGTAGGTAATTTTTGCTTTTGCTCCCTTGGTGGGAAGGGTTCAGAATTTATACTTAAGGAAGAAGTGTAGTTTCTCCTCAATTGCTTTTTTGTGCAAATGCTTGGGGTTTAGGAATACACAGATAGGTCCAGCAGGTTGATCAGTTTCATTCTTTTGTTGTAATATGATTATGTTTTTTTTGAAACCCATGTTATAGAAAAAATGTGAAAATTTTATACATGGAAACGGATGATCCAAAGTTGTGCACTTTCCGGAGTCGGGACTGATGAAAAGCTATTGCATGTTATTTGGCTACCCGGTGTTTTTGTTCTACTGTTCTACTCAACTATGTACGTTATTGAGGGCTCATTCATTTACTGTCTCATTTGCTCCCTTTTCAGATTTAGGTTCTCCACTTGTGAGGAAAGTGTTTATGATCTCTTACCTGTACCAACTTTTTTAGCCAGGTAGTTGAGGCACTTCATTGATGTTTGTTTTTTTCCTTTAAATTAATTTAATTGAATTTAATGTTTTGTATACGTAAATGACGAACAGTATACATACATCGCAAAAATAAGAAGTGCCCCGCTGAATTTGTGGACCCATTAATTCAGGCGCAAATAAAATCTTTTTTATTTCGCAGTGCAAATTAAACTTTTTTAACCAGGCCCTCACACACCTCTCCTAAACTCATTTAGACGCACAAGCAAAAATGCTACAGAAAAAAAAGCTAACGTACATAAATTATATATATAATTATTTATTTATCGTATCATAATACAACTTAATCGTCCTATTTAGTTTTTTTTGTAACTAAATAAATATTTTTTTAAGAAAAAAATTCTTTTAGGATTTGGGTTATTGTGTCTTGAATGTATCTTTCTTCAGGCCAAGGATTTTCTATAGTAAGAAATTTTAATTATAATAATTAAATAAATCTCCTTCAGTTAAATTAAATGATACGACGGAGTTGCCGGAGAAAATCCTAGCCCTTTCGAAGATAGCTCATGCACGTTGCTCCGGGTTACGGAGGAGGAGCCGAGTAGACTAACCAAGCAAAGTTTGAGAAGATAAAATGGAAGCTTTCATGCTGACAAGCATCATCCCCACAACTTCTGCATCCTGTGTCTGTGGCAACGGGAAAGGTGGAGTCTTGGTGAAATGTCGGGCTTCATCTGTTCGTGGCGCCTTATCTACCGGAACCGGCTCTTCATCTGAGAGGATAGCGAGGACGAACGATTCCAAAAAAACGGTGAGGAGGGTTTTCTTCTTGGATGTCAACCCGCTGTGTTACAGAGGGAGCACCCCGAGCTTGCAAGCTTTTGCCGAGTGGTTGTCGATGTTCTTCTCCCAAGTGTCCCTCACTGACCCTGTGATTGCTGTGAGTGATTCCATCTTTTTTCGACTCTTTTTGCTGGTTGGAACTGTTTCCTTTGGGTTGAAATACTTTGATGGGTGTCTTTGAGTTGAAAATATAGGAATTTGGACCATATGTGGGAAATTTTAGCTGCTTGCTTACATATGTTGCACATTTATAATCTTCAAGTTCTGGAAATTGGATAGTCTGCAATTTGTATTTTGCTGGGTGGATGATGAATGCGTATCTTCACTTTTTTGTTTCAAATTTTGCGTTTTGGCTAAAAGTTACTCGATATTGCTTACTTACTACCTGACCAGGATTTTGATTTGTGATGATCTGATCTTACATGCTCATAATCCATATTCGTTTATATGCCCTTTTATAAGTTCTAACTATGAGGTTACTAAAAACATAGAAAGGGTGTCTAATTTCGTGAAGTCATTTTATTGCTTATGAGAGAGTTTGGTCTACAGACTCACTTATGCCTATGCAAAGCCACTATTTCTGTGACAAACTCGTTGGCAACGAACAAAGTACAAACATATTTTATTTATGAATCTACAAGCACGAAAAGAATGAATTGAAAATTTCTGTTGTCTAATTGCCTGATGTCTCTTCATTGCTTAGAGAGAGTTTTGGTCTCCAGCCTCACTTATGCTTCTGCAAAGCCACTATTTCCGTGAGAAACTCGTTGGAGATGAACAAAGAATAATCATGTTTTAATTATGAATCTAGAAACATGAAAAGAATGAATTGAAAATTTGTTTCATTCGAGTTAGTGAAGAGAAATAGATGTAACTGCCACCAAAATAGGATCTGAGACTTCGTAAGTTAAAGAATAATTTGTTTTTAAAGTCAAAGCAGGTGCCCTGGTTACCAAAGGTTTGATTGGTGCTCTTAAAAACATTTTTTATCTCAGGTTATTGATGGTGACGGAGGAAATGATTATAGACGACAGTTGCTTGCTTCATATAAGGCTCACAGAAAGAAATACACGAGGCTTTTTCCTGCTGCTTATAAATTCCATAGAGAACTTAATACTTGGGGATCCTATCCACCATCATTTGTCACAGATCTTCTTCATGAGTGCTATGTTCCAGTAGGTGACCATCTTTTCATTTTCTCCTTTTGAACTCTTGTTTTCAGGATTTGAAATTTACAGAAAATTTGTATAAAAAAAATTCGTAATGACCGCAATCTAGATGTTTTAAACTTTTCACTTTAAGCATTATGAGTGATGAAAGCTACATGTGGTCAAATTAATGTTTTTCTCCTCTGCAGCATTATATTTCCATGATGTGGTTTTAAACTATTAAGCTATACAGGTGGTGAGAGTACCTGGTTTTGAGGCAGATGATGTTGTGGCCACACTTTCTGGTCAAGTTCTCAACAGAGGTTTGCGAGTGGTCATTGCTTCTCCTGATAAAGATTTCAAGCAGTTGATATCAGAAAATTTGCAGATTGTTATTCCAATGCCAGAGTTTGGGCGCTGGTCCTTTTACACATTAAAGCATTACATAGCACAATATGGATGTGAACCTAGCTGCGATCTTAGTCTTCGTAAGTGTCCATAATATTTCTTCTTATTTGGATTTGGTAAATTGTACTTCTATTTATTCACTCCATTTAGAATAAAAAGCCACTATTATTTTTTCTTTAAAAAAAAGAAAAGAAAAAAGAACACAATTATTTCAGGCATTTGTATATTTATTTGGACTTTCTAAATCTGAAGTTGAAGGCTGGTTCACATAAGCAAATGTTCTGCTAAAGCTCCTAAATCATCTTGGACAAAATCAATGTCCAATTTTTTGATCTGATTGATGAACACCTTTTCAGGCTCCATTATTGGAGACGAAGCAGATGGGGTTCCTGGAATCCAAAATTTGGCTCCTGCTTTTGGTCGAAAGACTGCTTTAAAGCTCATTAAGAAGCATGGTTCATTGGAAAATTTACTCAATGTAGCCGCAACTCGGACTGTTGGTAAACCTTATGCACAAGATGCCTTGACGAGGCACGCTGATTACCTCAGGAGAAATTATCAAGTGCTTAGTCTGAAGAGGTACTATTATTGTTCTGATCAACCATAAGTTCGAAGCAAGGATTAATCTTTATAATGGTAGGTATTTACAGTTCAGTAGTTTTTGTCATTTCTTGTAGGGATATTAATGTCCAAGTTGAAGAGGAATGGTTACAGGAGAGGAATTCCAGCAACGATAGGGATGTATTGAACAGCTTTGTCAAACAATTGTCAGCTTCTCCTAAACAGAGAGAACTCTAGGTAAATAAGTCACTTATTAGTGCCATATAGTTTTAACATTAACTGGTATTTTAGTGTTTAATTAGTGAGGGAAAGGGCTGATTAGCAATGGTTGGTTGTTCCGTTGGGAGAATTGGTGAGTCTCTATATACAAGACTAACAATTCATAAATCTAAAACACACTTCTTTAGCTCCCATACATGCTTCTCAAATTAAAACACCTCTCGGCTCTCATATGCAATGTCCGGGTTCATCCTCTTGCATATAATGGGCTCTAATTGGTTGATTCCTCTCCTAATCTCTGTTTTCCTTTATCCTTGATTGTTGTTAACCATAAGTACCTGCCCAAAATGTGAATAAATGGGTCAAGTTAATTACTATTATTTATTTTAAAGTGGTTAAGTCAAATAAAAAATTCCTCGCACATTTATATGAGATCTAATTCTAATAGATATCATACGTAAAATTAACTTGGCCATCCACCTAATTAAAAATTCGTATTTACGTGAATTTAGTCCATGGGTACGTAATTTAATCTACACATGTTTAATATGATTCTAAATTGATTTTAATATCATTTATAGCTAGCGGCTTGGCCCAAAGACGATGGATCTGCCATGGCCGACCATTGTCCTGTTGCTCCTCGTCCTTGACAGCGATCTAGCAAAATGTCCAAACGTGCTTTAACGTTTGGAAGATGCGCAGAGGAATAATATTTTCAGGTTACAGAACGATCTATTTACACTTGTTTTTATATATAATATAATCTGTATTTATATTTCGGTTGAAAATGCACTTACAATTGATTTTTTAACGGGCGACTTGGTCAATCCCGCTTACCATCGGAAGCGTTGATTTGATTGGCCAACACCATCTCACGACCCAAAACCGGTACAAGTCAACTCAGTTACAGGCTCTTGGCGCTAGACCCGTGCGATGATTTGCATGAAAAGTTTGTGAAAATACCTTTCAATGATTTTTTTAATATTCATTGATTAGATAACCAGATAGTCTCGTCGGAGACATCCGAGATCAGTATCTTTATAGCTATTAGAAATCTAGAACAACAATTGTTTACTTCGACATAACATTTTTCTTGCTTCGAATCAACCGCCATGGTGCCTTTCTCTCGGCTCTTCAATGTGACGCATTGATCCCTTGGCACTGAACGCGGGAACGTAAGGGATTACGTTTTTTATTTAATGTAAGCTGCTCCATGATAGATACTTTAGTACATACATATATGCCACCTCAATGGCCATATAAAAAACGTTGAACAGATCATTAAGAATTGCTCACTTGAATTTTCAACCTTCAAATTCGGTAATAAGAAAGTAAAAACTAAGTGAGACGACGGCCGGCTCCATAGTTTGAAGGTTGAGACAAAAACAACACACGACAATGGCTGCTCTACCTTGCGTTACGTATGAAGACGTTCCGAACACAACTAAACGAGAAACACCCTCGAAGATGCCGATGAAAAATATCCAAGCTAGAAGTCAACAAGAAGCGGTACCCACTCCTTAAAAAACAAAAGAGCAGCCGCCTCTTCCTCGTCTATATTCATTCATCTCTCTCATCACATTTTCCAATCGTATTCTTTATCCATTGCAGAACCCTGAAATCTTTCCTAAATTATTCGACCAGCTTTCCTGTACCGGCCGGAGGATGTCTCTGAGTACCACCTCCACCACAAACCCTGCTGATCCAGGGCAAGCTAGCACTGCACCTAGCGCTCCTGCAGCGTCTCCTTCCTTGACCCAGAGGGCCATCTCCCAGACTTTAACCAGCACGGCCAACTTGGCCAACCTTCTCCCGACTGGGACGCTCTTGGCCTTCCAACTTCTCATGCCAGTCTTCTCCAATAATGGCAACTGCGACTCCATGACCCGGTGCTTGACACAGCTCTTCCTGCTGGCCCTGGCCGGCTCTGGCTTCCTCGCGTCCTTCACAGACAGCTTCGCGTCCTCCGACGGGGTGGTATATTATGGCTTTGCCACCTTCAAAGGCATGTGGTTGTTCACTTACCCTGCCGGTAAGGCTCTTCCCGACCTCTCCAAGTACAAAATCAGACCCATTGATTGGATCCATGCGGTTCTGTCGGTGTTAGTGTTTGCTGCTGTGGCCTTGAGAGACAAAACTGTGTTGGGTTGTTTGTACCCAACACCGGAGAAGGAGACCCAAGAGGCTCTGGATATTGTGCCGGTTGCTATTGGTCTGATGAGCAGCATGTTGTTTGTGATCTTCCCCACTCAACGACATGGCATCGGCTATCCTGTTAAGAACACAAGCTAAATCAAAATTGGCCTGTCTTATTATATTTTTCCTATATTTTTAGTCGTGATTAAATTGGATTGTTCTAGTGTAAAATAGATCTGTTACATGTTTAGCAGCTCTCATTTTACAATCAGATTTTTAGCTACGTCATCCTCTCTCAGCAACCAAATTTCGCAACTCGAATATAGTCATGTCAAGACACCATCTCTGTGGGTTTACCTGCTGAGAAGCTTCTAAAAGCAGGTCTAAATAAAAAAGCTCAGTTAGTTTAAACTTTATTGTCGTGAACGTTTTCCTAGATGTGACATAAATATGCAATCAGCTTGGGTTTTATAACAAACCTAGGTGCGAGTAGTGATTATACAATCAGCTCGAGTTTCAAATCAAACCAAGTTTCCAGCAAAAGTATAATTTTTTTGGCGCTTAGGAAAATAAATAAATAAATAAAATAAAAATTTTTGCTTGCACGGCGTATCCCAAAACAACAGCAACAACAAAACTCTAAAGTCCCGTCCCTCTTTTCTTCCAACAACTCGAGCTGGGCCAATGCAAAACTCGGAACGACTCGGTCCTGCCTCGTCCTCCTTGTCTGAGTTACACCCGCTAGCGAGTTTAGCCGCACTATCAAAAGGATCCCACCTTTCGCCGACGGCGGCGCCTGCCGGCGAACCTCACGAAGATGTAGCTTTCATGGCGGATGCGGCCCATGATGGCCGTCACGTTCTCCCACCCCCGCCTACCCTCCCTTCGTCGGCTCTCCTCTTCCACCTCCTCGGCCCCGCCCACCTCCACGCCCATCAACCGAGAGATGAGGGCGACCTTCGAATCCGCCCGGAGATGCTCCGGACTGGCGTCAGGACGGCGGACTTCGTGGCGGTGGATCTGGAGATGTCAAGGAGGCCTTGGAGTTCGACCGGCCCGACGTGCCGTACCTCAAGGTGAAGGATTCGGCCGAGAAGTTCGCGGTTGTGCAGTCCGGCGTCTGCCCATTCCGATGGGATTCCGCCCAGGCCGCCTTCGTTGCCCAGCCGTAAGCTGCATCATATTGCCCATGCCGGGTGTTTGATGATTTGCCTGTGTTTGATGATTTATCTGTTTGCGTTTGATGCTTTGGTTTGTTTGAGTGGAACCTTTGTGTTGAATATGTCTATTAGCAATCATTATTAATTATGACCAATGGGAGAGGGATCTGAGCATGACTTGAAAAGTGAATGTTGATGAATATTTGGTAGAACTTGTCGGGCGATGCCAGGTGGTATCTGTCCTTTTTACTTTCGGAGCTTTTGGTGTTGCAATTGTAAGCTTGAATGCCGTATAAAAAATTGATAATTTTAGATTGAAAAGAATCGTATTGTTTTAAGCTTGTATAACAATCTTCGCAATTTTACTAGCTCATGCTAATCAATGTCTACACGAGTTTCTAATGAGCAAGTTTAAATTAAAAGAGTGCAGGGTGTATCACATTCAAAAGGAGAATGCTGATAACTTGCTATTAAATTTCACTTTTCAGTCATAATTTTTACGTAAAGAGCTTCCTATGAGTGGTCCATCGAATGAGTTCCTCTGCCTGACTACTTCGGTTGGTTTCTTGGCAAAATACAATTTCGACTTCAACGTCTGCATTCACGAAGGTAACTTCTTCTGGAACTCAGATTGAACACTACAAGTCACTCTTTTATTTTAAAAAGTAAAAGTATAAGTAGTGAGATGGTAATCAGGTTAACATGGTACTTTGGCCACTTGTTTTGTTTGTTGTCTTTGAAATACTACAATTTTTGGCTAACACAGGAATATCTTATCTATCCAGAGTTCATGAAGAGGAAGCACTCCGTGCTCTCAGCTTGCGTTATGGATGTGAATGTAACAACTTAATGCAAGTGGAGAAGATACCACTGGTGAGTACTTCCGACATTCTTTTCACAGAGAGGATGAAGATCAGATTGCGTGTGTGGCAGGGGATTCCGTTACAGAATTCTTCGAATGAAGATCGAGCTTCTACTAGCTCTCAACAACAGTTTCAGACTGTCTTTTTTATATTACGTTCTGCTATTTTGTTGAATGGTTTCACCTCTCATCAACTGAGATTGATCAAGCTTGTGATACCCATCTCTCTTTTCTCACTCTCTTGCTCTCTCCCTCTTCGCTTACAGACACATTCGAATTTTGCTGTCTAATCTACTGCAAATGGCACATCTACGAGTTCTTTTGTTTCCAATTATGTTTGTCCTGACGAGATGCAACTTTATTTTTTCAGGTTGTTGGCAAATATTTTAAAGATTTAGTATTTATTAGTGCTGATGAAGATTCTTCCCAGAAAAAGTTAGTCGTGTTCACGGATTCAGAAAAAGG